>APFE031714364.1:0-26530 GCA_000404065.3 Pinus taeda
ATAGTAACAATATGGGCACTACATGGGTACATCAATATAATAAGTGGTTTGTACTAATAACAATAAGGGGTGACACTAGTAGTATAGGGGCCTAACACAGTGTCTAAATAATTGAAGCACGTGTTGGTTATTTGTGCTTACTATGATCTTTGTGATTGACACAAGAGAGACCAATGCCCTTTCCCTTTGCTAATATATCGCCTTATCTGTCATTGATTTCCAACCCCTTTCCTATGTATATGTCGATAGGTCTTTTTCCTTGTGTCTTGGCATGGTCATAGTCATAACACATGGGCCTGAATTTTCCTTAAAATGTGCCTATCAACAAGATACATGCATAATTTATTATGTAACCATAGGGCTCGCCATACACTATGTCAAAGAATGTGACCTCTTTTATATGTTGTTCTATGGATGGGTTCATGGACCATGCACAGTTTCTTTTGAAATCAACATCAGTGCCTTCTTTAAATAGCTTAACACATTAGTGTGTTACTCAAATGGCCATTTGAATGGTCTCTTGGCTCTTCAAGTGGCACTCCATGGATTTTCATAGAAATGTACTTTTATTTCTTCACCATACTAGTGTGGTGTCTTAATGTGCCTCAACCTCATATTGCAAGGGTCATTCTTACCATAATTTCTTTTTTAAATTATAATGATCATGGTGTGATAGTGTCAATTATTTTTTTAATGTGTGCATTGACCCAATCATATAATTAATGGGAGGCTTAAATGAATTGGCCTTCATTAAAGGCTTAGACACTTTGTCGAGATACTGTCTAACGTGCTCCTTTTTCCATTGTGATAGTGCAACGTTTTTTAGGTCCAAATTACCTTACTCAATACCTTCTCAATGACCAACGTCTATATGTTTTGCATATTTTCATGTGTGGCCTAGTTATTTGCTTTTATTTCTCACCCACCAAAGATTATGGGTCTCACATAGGTTTATGGGCATGAATTTTTATGGATACTATCATTATCCTCTTCTTCCACCTTCATTTTCCTATGGTTGCTTATTTTTCTACATGTGACTTTTTTTTGTCACTGGGTTTGATGCCTTTAAATTCAAACTCAACACCCTTTTAGTGTATCTTCTATGAACAACTGCCAATGCACTCCATGTGCACCTCACTAACACTATTGATACCCAGATACATATGCCTATGCATTTGACAATATGCCTCTTCACATAAATGTAAGCGATAATATATATAGTTTCTCCATGGTGGAATCACTCGATATAGCCTTTCCATAGTGCGTCAGGGTACTCGGTGTTCACCTTTTGAAGGCTCAACTTTCACTGTGAATCAAAGACCTGTGATATGGCATGTAAGAAAATAAGAGACTTTTTTTTTCCTTTTAACCCAAAGTAATCCTAATGAATTTAAATAACAGGCCTAAAATATACAAAAATAAGATCCCTGGAAAACATGATTTGATTTTCCTCATCTCAAGTAGATATTGCAATGATTGCAAAAGAGGCCATTAGATGGCTTTGAAAACAACACTGGTTTAAATATTCAAATTCTTTGTTGGAAGAATAACATGTTCCATAGATTACAAAGCTTTAACAATATAGTCTTTCATGCAAAGACTTCTTCTTAAAAAATTGAACACTTATGTACATTAATATTTAGAGAAATGATGATATGAACAGTGCATCTGAAAATAATATTAAAATTTGATGGGTACAAGGAACAAAATGCAAACCTAAATATCAATATCAATCCAACAAGATTTATCCCTTTAATAATACTCATTATAGCCTAGGGTTTTGATAGTGTTTGAGTGAGACGACAATTACTCAAACCCTAATGGGCTCACACATATGAAGGCTAGGATATGGCATGATTATCAACATAAAGCACCTTCCTATATTTTGGAATACATCCTGTGGAACATATGACGTGCACATAGGCAAGATGACCTCATTTAAAGGGGATGATGATAAAAACACCAATACATTGACTAAAATGTTAAAATGCATGGGATGTCAGCAATATTCACTGCATGAGCATAAGCAACAATAGTGTTGATGATATTTGAGTCATGAAGCGCATGGCCAATCCAAACATGAGTCTAACCACTTGGATCTTGACAAGCATAAGGGGGACCGAAAATTTGGTAATATGCTATTTTTTTGGGCCTATTGTAGTGGCTACAACAATTAGCAAACCACTAGTAGAATCCAACATCTCTGGCTACACACCTATAGTAAATAATGTTTGGATAATAGTTCAAGGAAGTACTGAATAGGCACTATGGGGCCCTCTAAGAGTTTTTGACCTTATGTGGATATACCCTTCCCTTGTGTTTCAGTTAGGTCTTGTTAGTCATTAAACACCACATCAAAAGTTCACACATGCCAATAGTTAATGATGATGTAGCGAACAAGGAAAATGGTTTATTGTATACAAAAGTTTAAAGTGAGTTTTTGGTGTTGCTCCACTGCTAATGGGCATGTTCAATACCCTGGTGGAGTCACTCAAGGAATCACAAATGTCGCTTCACTGCTAGCAAGCATGTCTAGTACCTCGATGGAGTCAATGCACTACCTCCCTACACAGGAAACCTTTCTCAAACCTTTACCCTTTATTCAATTTATTTTTTGTATGTGCACATTGGTATCATTTATTAAGTGTTTATTTCTCTAGGCGAAATGAGGGATCACGACTTATTCTATGAGAAAGAGAGGTTGTTCATTGTTTTATAGAAACTAATATTTTTTTAGGTTTAGGTTTTCCCTCATGCTATGATTCCACATATCATCTCTAGTTAATAGTTAAATAATGAAAACAAGTCATTGAATATTCAAGATCATGTCAAGCAGGAGGTTTAGGTTATGGGTATAGGTCAAATGTATTGATCAGGGTTCTTGACAAGCACCTATTCATATTTTCCTTGCTGATGAGTCAGAATGGTAGGAAATATGTTTAGGATTCAATTTTCATGATTGGTTATAAGAGAGGCTTCCCTTTGGAGAAACCACCACAACCATAAGCAACCATTAGGGTCAAGGTTTCAAAATTAGGGCAAGGTGGCCAGGGAGGCTCTTATATGGTTTCGACATGTGAAAAGAGAGACAGGGAAGGCTTGTCATGGCATTCTAAGCTTGTAGGGGCATGCATTAACAAGTATTTTGAAAGCTCTTGTAGGGGCATGCAACATAGGGAGAAAATGCAATGCTAGTTCAATGACTAGTGTACGGAAGAAGATGAATGCACGATCTAATGAAACAAGCAAATCTATAATGCAATGTAATGATGTGGAAATACAACAAAGACACCAGTTGATTAGAATTGAAATATACATGCAATTCTCCTGTAGTAAATGCATTATATTATGCAACAAACTAACTACCTATAATAAAAAAATATAACCAAAGCATATATAAACCGTAAAACCATAAAGAAAATCCTAACAAGAAAACCCTAATTAGAAAATTGTAAACTAATCTAAACCTAAAACCCTAATTTAACCAAAGATGAGATCAGGTCATGTCAAATTAAAGTTCCAATGTATCCATTGTAGTACTTCTCGACTTGAAATTAAAAATATGGTAGCAATAAGAACTAATATAAAGAGTTGTGCAAAAAAAGCAATGCTTACCTGTGAAACATGCACAACAACGAGAACATCATGCCTGCTAGAAGGAAAATGTGCCTGAAAATAATGTTCAATCAAGATGCAACCCTATATTTATAAGAAAAAGCATAAACTTGAAAACGATAATCATCTAGCCATGACACACATTCACCCATGCTTAACTGTGAAATTCAACAGAAGCATGACAAGATGCAACCTACAAGTAGAGGAATTAACTAGATAAGAGTTTATAAGTCAATCAATAATTATATCATGAGATTTAAGATGGACAACTTGATGACTCTGAAAATATGGGACTTTGTCAAGTGCACTTGAGATACGAGAGGGCTCTAGTGTGGATACCATAATTTCAAAAACCTTAATATGAACTTCTTCATATATTTTCTCAAGGATGTGAAGACCTAACATAACCATTGGTGGGAGTCAAAGTGCCTCACCATTCTGAAAAACCTCTAGACATTCATATGGTAAAACATCAAATATGGATGGTTTCCTGAGATTGATAGGTGAATGCACATGGTTATCATCAGATATGACAACAAAACCATCATTGAATATGTCACTAGTCCGATCATATGTTCAAACACTGATAGAGTGATAGTTCGAAAGATCAGATTCTTCAAAATTCCAAGATGAAAATGCATCAATTGGGTGAGTCTCAAGAAAGAGAAGAGTCAAGTGGTTTCTCTCACACATGGTATAATGTAATACAACACTAGCTTTTACCTAATTACCATCTGCATCAACTAGGCTGGAATCAGAAGGATTTGAAACAATGGTAGGCATGTTCTCCTCAACAAACCAATCAGAGTACAAAGAGTGATGTATCTTATAATATTTCAGAAATTAGCTTTCATTAGGTAAAATGACGCTGAGAGGGGAATCACGCAAGGAAACCATAATTTTAGAAACACTAATTTGACTATGTTTAAGGTCTCATTAGGATCGTGAGAACCTGACATAACCTTCGAGGGAAGTTGAAGTGCCTCAACTTCCTGACAAGTCCCAGAACCTTCAAAAGGTCGATCATCAAATCTCAGTGGCTTAGTGAGGTAAAAATGTGAACATGAATAATTGCCATCATCAATATTAGTGAATACATTATTACTTTTTTATAGTTGTCATAGTCACTGATTTTCTTGGATGGGATATATGACATATGATACTCTTGAAGGGTTAGGAGTAAAGATGAATCAATGATAGGACCATATTGAATTTGTTGAGATGTGAGGTCTTGTTCTTCACCTATTAGAGATTCCTGATTGAATAGATCATGAGCTAGAGATTCATTATACTCATCCTTTGGTTGTGTAACATCACCCTCATGTACATGATTGTAATTGAACCTGAAAATATTTAAATAATTTGGATAAACCGTGGGTTTATCATACTCATGGAATAAAATAGGGTACAGTGGATGAAAAGGTTCAAGTGAAGAGGCCTTAGTCTCAACCAAATTTAGTTAGAACCCATACCCTAAAAAAATTTGATGTCAACTTGAGAAATCAATGAATCATCACATGTGCTATGCTTCATGGAATTCATTGAGAACCCATTGTCATATGCTACAAATATTTGTTCTAGTTTTGTAGATGAAGGAGAGTGTAAAGGATCCCTAGAAGAAGCATCACTATGGACCAAATTTGTTCCAAGATTTTTCTTTAGTAACAAAATATTGATTCTTGTATCATGCTTTGTGGAAAGGATTGATGCTTCACTATTATCTGAGAGATGACTTAGGTCATAGCCATAAAATAGAGGGGGAAGCATTATATGAGGATACTGAGGGACAAATTCAAGAATATGATTAATAGGATCATGTTGAATCTCATCAACAGGGAGATATGTTATTTCAAATTGATCCTCGAGTTGTCAATTTTAATAAGATGTGTGAGAGGTTTGGGAGCTAGACAACTTGGTCCATTTCCTTGAAAAAAAATATTCATCATCTAAATGATTGATAATATAAATTTTATTTGGGGATGAATCTTAAGGAGGGCGTGAAATTTCATAGGTAATGATTTCCTCCTCAAAAGTATAAGTCTTTTCTCGACTCACGAAAATAAGAAAGACAAGATTAGGGATAAGATATGGCTAATTTGTAACTTTCATATGATCATCGGAATGAAATTTTGTTTCATATGAAAGGTGTTTTGAAGAAACATAAACCAAATGTTAGAATTTATCACCCAAATACATCTAATGAACATCTCTTTTAGGAAATTCACAAAAAAGATGAACAAACCTGGCATCAAAATCCTCTAATGATTCTTTGGGTTTCAATCTAAGTTTATTTATCATTTTAAACACATCTTGAAAATCATACCTATCATAGGCTTGATGAAGCTTGTTAATGAGTTTCTCAAACGAATGAATTGAAGTGGCGGGTAATGTGTGGCACCATTGCTCGACATGAACTTCAAGTGTGAAGGTGAACAATCCTGAATATTAATAGCTCCTATAGCAGACAATAGTAATTTACACTGTGTTGGGCATGATTATAGCACTTCCAAAGCTAACACTACTGAAGGGGAAATAGCTAAATCTTCAACAATCTTATAATTATGAGCAGCTCTTGCATGTGGATCGAAAGCTAATTTCCAAAGTATACCTTTAGCAGGTGGTTTGTTTACTAAGTCAGGGTTAGGTTTCTTGATCTGTAGTGGATTAGAACTAGGAGGGGTTGTAGTTGATGGGTTTGAATTAGAAGATTCTGCTTCTTTACCACCAACAGGATGTTTACTACCATAATCTTGCGATCACGTCGCAATCTTGACATGAGACATCATCATAATGGGTTCTTCTGAGGAATTCGAGGAAGAATAGATCATCTTACTATCTTGATTAGGAAAATGATCCTTTAAGACATCAGGCATTTAAGAACCTTTGACGATTTTCGAAACCTTTGCTCGATGTGGGCAGTCTTTAGTAAAATGATCCTCATCACAAATGAAACAAGGATAGCAAGGTTTACATTTTTCGTCAGTAGATCCATTTTTATCCATTTTCTCTTTTGAGTTTTGTTTGTTTTTCTTCTTTCCCTTCTTTTTACCACTGGATTGTGATTTGGCCGTAGATGATTCTACAACATGGATATCAGCAGGAATTTCAGCAGAAGAGTCCCTTGTCGAGGAATCTGGTAAAGTTATAATAGGAGAATAATTCTTTGAAGGTTTCTTCTTTCTTTTAGTACTAACTGAACCAATCATACCATCAGCGGCATGAGAACCTAAAGGAGTTGCATTTATATGACCGTGTTTTGGAAGATCAGGGATTTTTTCATGTAAAGTACCTGACTGCATATAGACGAGGTCAAGGTACTGAGCCTGAGTAATGACTTGCTCTTCAGTAACAACTCTTGCCTTAACTACATCTTCAGTGATTTTAGGTAACAATGATTTAATGAACCATTCCGCTAAAATTTGATTTGGAATGAAAGCTTTCACCAAACGTCATCTATGTTGCCATTCATGAATATGATCAGAAATATATGTGGATGTGGATTTTTTTAGTGAAGTTAACAATTTTGTGCCATTGTCATATCTGATAGGCAACTAAGAATGAGTTAAGAAAGAAGTGGCTAGCTGACTAAAATTATAAAAAGAGCCTTGTGGTAACTCAATGTACCATTTGGCAGGAAGACCAGTCAGATTTCGTTGAAAAATACGTAATCAAATTGAATCATCAATGATGGAATTAGATGCACACCAGAGGTGATAAGTCATAACATGATTTGATGGATCCTCTCCTAACTTACCCTCAAACTTTGGTACATCACTGGGCAACTTATTAGGCATTGGCGGCCAAAACGAAAGATAGTAAATTGGATCGTTTGTAAGGCGTGATAAATCAGGTAAATCCAAAGTTGCAATAAATGGTAACTGGTGGTTAAGGTCACAAAAACCTTGGGTAACAAGACCAGCCCCAGGAGGAGGATATCTAGGATAACCTAGAATTTGATTTGCATTAGGAATGTTATAACCTCCTGGGAAACCAGGATTAACTAGACCAAACTGGGGTTGTTGAGGCTATCGATAAGTGTAGCTAGGGTAGGGTTGATATTGATAAACTGGGTTTTGTATAGTAGGATCGAATTGATACTCTCCCTGGTATGGTTGATAAGTGAATTGCGGTTGATTTGTGACAACCATACTTGGACCAACTTGTCCTACAGGCATCTAGACTGAAGTCTAAACTGTAGGTCCTAACTGTGGTAAAGAGGCTTGAGGAGCTTGCACTGATACAAGAACAGTAGAAACCGGAGCTACCAATACCCAAGTAATAGGTGTGGTAGGTTGAATAGAAGCTATAGTAGTTGCAGTAGCAGTTTGAGGTGGAGTTCGAGGTGAACTAGGCCCAGGCTGCTGAACTAAATTAGGTGCAGAGGTTTGAATAGTAGGTTGGACAGGTTGCTGATTGGACCAGAAACTGAAGGTTGTCTAGGTTGACTTGATAACTGCACATTAGGTTGCATAGTCTATTGAGTTTGAGATGGATCCACACCATATTCATTCCAGGGTATGGACCCATAAGAGGTTGTGCATATGGAGGACCATAACCGAGTTGAACATAAGGCTGATAATTAAGTGGTACATTTCTAGCTCCTTGTAAAAATGGTTGACCAGAAGGTAGTTGGAAACCTTGAGCTGGGTACTTACCTTGAGGTTGATAACCCTGAGGCACGTTCTGACACTGGGGTTGACCTTGAGGTATGTACTGAAACTAGGGTTGACCTTGAGGTATGTATTGACTTTGGGGTTGACCTTGAGGTATGCACTATCCTGACAGTATGTACTTTCCTTGAGGTTGCCCCCCAGGCAGTAACTGACTACCTTGAGGTTGCTCCCAAAGTGATAACTGACTACCTTGAGGTTACCCTCCAAACAGTAACTGACTACCTTGGGGTTTCCCCCCAGGCAGTAACTGACTTCCTTGAGGTTGTGGATTTGGAATACTACCCGAAATCGTAAGGATTTCTTCTGTGCTCAACGCTTAAGCTCCATTATTACCAGTTGATAACTCATGTTCGATTGGTTGATGAGATGCTCCTGAAAAAGTACTAGTGAGTTACTGGTACCCCGAAGGAACAAAAGGACTGCCATATAAAAATGTTTCCAGTGATTGGGAAAACATAGATGACCATCTTGACATATTCAAAGGAGGATAATAACCTTTGTGTGTAGGATGGAAAGGAATTCGAGATGGTGAAAAACTAAGACTTGGTTTTTCTAAAACTATTGTCAATGATACATACCAAGCATCACTCCTAAAAGGACTATAGAATATTGATTCACACTCCCTAAGATCTAAAGTTGGTTGATTTTTGGGAAGAGTTACATCTTCATCTAGACTAACAAGTTCTTCAATAGAAATGAGGCTAGAAGGAAGATTTTGGGTAATGATGTTTCCTACCCTAGGTGAACCAGGACCACTAGAAGTTGGAAAAGCAAATCTTGAAGATGGAGTAGCAATAGGTTCAGTCTTAGGTAGAAATTTCAGGTTCTTCAGCTAATTCACCGGTAGGAGAAATACTACCAGTAACTTCGGAAAATGAAATTGGCTCAGAAATATACTTTGTTGTTTGAATTTGATAATCAGGATGAAAAATTAAACATGACTCTTTGGCTTCTGGTGATCCAACTCTACTATCACTAGGTGATACAAGAGCTAGTAGCCCTTCAAGCTAGCTTGGTGTATACTCAAGAGGTTTCCGCCTCAGTCTAAGAAATTGTCTTGGTAATTCAGCCATGATTAAATATTTAATTACTCACATGCAAATAAAGAAAATTTCAATAAAACCACCTAAAGTTTCTAAAGAAACAAACAACTGAATCACACACCTAAAAAATCTAAGAGTTCAAGCCACACACAAATAGTAACTTCCCATACTAAAAACACTATTTGGTGATGAAATCCAACATCATATAATTTTAATACAGAAAGGGTGGTTGGAATAGTTACCCTGACAACCTGCTTAATGAAACTGACTCGCACAAGTTTATTCATAAAACCATCTCAAGTGAAGAGAACCCCCCAAAGAGTCCAAGTGAGTCTAGTCAATGTTTTCTCCAGGTACAGTGAGACTCGTCCTTCACCGTCACCTTAGGAAATAATCTTAAGTTTATGGACACTAAGGTTACCAACAACAACAAATACAGCTCGGAGAATAGTCTACGATCCGATCTACGCGCAAGGGCAGAGTAACAAAGCTCAATCCCCTTGAAGTCTCCTCGACATGATCAATCTGAGGTTTACCAACAAGTGACCCCAGGCTCCTCAACAATGGTTATTCCTAGGTTTACCGTTTATAATATGCGCAATTCTTCTATCTTTCCCAATGAAACAGACTTGATTGTCTCAAAGGTTTGGACATGATCTCGTGATTGACTCCTTTAAGAGAAGCTTCCGAAAATGCATCAATTGCAATTGGATTTATTTCCTACCACAAGATATGGCTACTGGTTTGTTTTAACTATCTTGGAGAGTTAATTACTTCCTACTCCAAGATACTAGCCTAAGCTATATTGGTGATAACAGCCCTAGAAATAAAAAAGATTACTAGATCAATTTTAATTAAGCATTGATTTTATGGGTTTTTATTTAATTCAATAGGTACGGAAATGAAACTTTGATGGTGTGAAGACTCGACTCCAAAAATACTAAAAAATGCACGTAAAATGATAAGCAATTCGTTTTTTCTTTCAATGAATTTCTAGCTAAAAGAAAGAGTTCGAGAATGCAATTCTTTAAGAAACAAATCCTTCTTTCAACATGAAAATGGAAAGAAAATATTTTCATCTTTTTCAATAAGAACTCAAAACGACACTACTAATTATGCTCACAATAAATCCCTTTCCTTTTTCAAAACTCGAAACTACAAAAAACAATTTCTTTCAAAAGAGATCTACAAGTTCTAGAAAGCTCTCAAAACTACAAAAACTAATCTTTGAGATCTAAAAACTTCTAAAACCTAATTTTATAAAAGCTTCAATTCTTTTTTAGGATGTTTTACTTAGTTGTTCAGTAAACTAAGGATTCATTCATTCAGAATAACAAATCAATCAAAAATATCCAGATATGTTTTCTTTTATAAAAATGAAATTCAAAATCTATGACAAAGCTTCTTCAAAGATTTGCAAGGAGAAAACTAAATCTATTTCTCACAAGGAACAAATTTCACAACCAAGTCAGACTCATCAAGAATACGAAAAGACACTAGGGTAATCTAAGGTTTCTCAGGCTTCTGATCTTTGAGACACTACAGAGACCAAGTGAAAACCACTCCAGGCATGCAAAACTTCTAGAAAATCATCTAAAACAAAAATACCATTGGAACTCACTCACAAGAGGTTCTTGATAGGACGAATACAGATCTGGGTAGACACTAAAAACCTTAAATGAAACCTAAACTTAATTGGAATAAAACATTTTAGGTTTTTCAAAAAATTTCATAGGGTCCACAGGCTTCTAGTAGAACCAGATGTGGTACTTCTCTATGTACTAAAGGAAAAGTACGGAGATGCCCGCACTATCTGTAAGGAGAAAGTGCAGTCCCATTTAAACATCAAAGGAAAATATAAATAATCCAGATTCTAAAAACTACCCAATCCAACACACATCAAGCAAAAATAAAAAACGAGAACAAGTTTCTCAAGTCAAAGGCAAAGGAAAACCAAAAACCAAATTCAGTTCCCCAGTGGAGTCACCAATTTTGTTGGTTGGATAAATTGATCTTGTGGACAAGACCGATATCCCTAGTATCATATGATAGTCTAACAACAAGAAGACAAACAAATCTATCTCTCTCTAAACATATGTGATTCATTAAAAAACTATAGAGGTGTTAAGACCCTACCTTAAGTCCAACATTATTTTGTAGCAGCCATCGTTTAACCATTCGAAAGAGTTTTCTTTTGAGAACTTGCAATCACAAATAAGCAAACATCAAATAGTACCTTCATAGCTAATATCATAAATCATGTCTATTATTGTGATCAAGGAATCCATAAAATAAACCATACATCAACAGGTTTTTGAGAAAAACAAACTTATTTGTATTAACTTTGAAGTAGAAGAACCTTACAACCTTTTCAACCTTGATGTTGAACAAGCTCTTCCTGGGGTCCGAAATAGGAATTTCCTTTACTTTGACAAGCCTTCCACTTTCTTCAAATGAGATGTTAGAGGTATTTAAATCCTCTCCTCATAAAAACTCAACCAAGAAACTAAGTTCCAACAACATTTCACCTCAAAATATTCAGCTTTCAACCTCCCAAGTAACCAGCCCAATGCTTCATTTTATAGTGCAGAGGAAGGAGGTTACAGGTCCACCTATGAAGGGATAGAGTCCTCCTTCAAAGGGATAAGCTCCTCACATCAAGGGGTTATCTCCTTAAGGTGAGGGATGCATGAACCTTAAGGAAGCGAACTTGCCACCTCAAGATTCCTTCCAGAAGCTTCTAGAAATGACCGAAAGTGAGTTTTTTTAGAATATACTCGCGCCTTTTAACATTTACAGGGGTCTTCACCCATAACACAGAGACAGAGTGGTTAGGTGCGTAGTAGACATGACCATTAGGTGTGGGACTGCAGGTAATGCAAAGAGAAAGTGCAGAACTAGAGTTTTAAATACTTTTGAGGGCTTTCTCTTATTTTCAAGGCTTGATATGAGGAACTGAGGCTTAAGACTTGCAAATGAGGAAAGTATGAGTGGTAATGGACTCACACAGATTGCAGAATGTCAAGGTGACAATTTTTTGTGCAATAAGAGGGAGCAACAACCCAAGAATTGTTTAGTATTCCTCTTGTGGAGCTTGAGAGATAGTGTAAGAAAAATGGTTTATCTATTTATGGTGGTAGGGAGGTAATGTTTTTTCGATTACTTATCTTAGAAGAAGAAGAGAATCATAAGAACCAAGATAAAGAAGAGGATTTCAGGTATGGGTACAACTTTGTAATTGGAGGGAAGCATGCAAGAGAAACTAATGCTTATATACAATTGGGAGGGGGAAGGTGGAGAATAGTTGAAGAAAGAAAATCCATACTTTATGATGATAAGGAATATATGTCATTATCATCATCTAGGAAAAATGTTCAGGAAGAATCATCTTTACAGTCATGGGTTGTGTAACATGAATCAGTGGATGGCTTTTGCAGTGGAACTTTACCAAAAAATGTTGGCATCATGATGGTAATGTCACATGATGTGCCCCCAAAAAGTTCAAAATATTCTAGGCAATGTCAAGGAAAATTTATTTCTCTACTTCTTAACTCATATTTCGCCCCATCAACATTTTGATAGACCAATTATCAAGATCATAGAATGGTGCTTTCTTTAATGAAGGAGTCCAAGGGCTAATAATTTAAGGATATGATTAATATTTTTTAAAAATGGACGGTCTTGTCTTACTTGCAAGGACTTAGGTGTCAAACTTACTATCAAGCCAATGTTATTCACATGTCAAAATTTTGAGTATGACTTCGGGTTGAGTTTGAATGAGAGGATTTTGCTTAATATTGTTTAGTCAAGGAAAAGAACCAAATTCAGAGTCCATTTGAATTATGATTCATGAAGCATAGTAACAGAGTTGGTGAGCTTAATAGGGCTCATCCTTGTCATGATGTGTGACATACGAATGACATGAATTTCAAAAGTCTGAGATATAATATAAATATTGGGGAATTTTGACCAAATAAATAACCAAAATCTAACACTTGGGATATGATATAAATCTTGGGAAATTTTAACCAAATACATAACCCAAACCTTAAACCTAGTAGTGTGAAATCTATTGTTTGAAGTGTGGCTACTGAAGACAAATTTCTTAAATAATTTTAAAATTAACATACAAATAAATTATAAAAGCATGGAATTTTGATGGAAATCAAGTGTCAAACCAGATAACAATTAAAGAAACAACCCACAATGACAATCCAAAATCGACAAGACATACTGGACAAATGTTCAAAACTCATTGGGAACATCCTAATCCTACAGGTTGCTCATCTAAAGCAACCTAAGATGTTACCTTTCCTAGGAAACATGGAATGTTAATGATATAAATGACAAAATGATAAATAATTAAAATTGACTATTAGAACCAGCGCAAATAACAAATGATAAACAAAATGAAAATGGGGCAAAATGTTGCATACCCACGCCATGAGACTAGCATCCACTTCCATACTCAATGTTGCCCACGACTAAGTAGGTCATTCCACTAGTGTCCATATCCTCGTATCCATAGTAGAATTCATCATTGTATCCACATACAACCTACATTGGTCATACCCTTCTATAAAGAAAAAAATAAAAGAAAATGAAGCCCGAAAGCCTTTTACTGGTCAACTGTTTAAAGATTTTGAAAAGTGTATTTGAAAAGAAGATTCTCATACCAATATCCTTGCTTTCTTTGGAACTCTATTCAAATACATCACTTCCTCCAAAAACTTTACATATCGTGGATCGTCATAATGCAAGTCATTAATTAAATGAGGTTCTATCATATCTAGAGTAGGGTGCTCTGAAGAAAGCAACCTAATACACTAATTTCCCTATCATGAAATTCAGTTATGTCTACATAAACCTGTATATATGGAGATGAGAGAGTGAGGATCTGAGACGTCAATGTATGGGATATTTTGAAAGTTCCTACATTGCATTTAAAAACTAGAAGAAGCCAACTCTGCACTCATTTACGAGGTAAAAGACATAAATATTCATTATGAACATCATGGAAAAACACCATGGAAGAATTTTATTGTCTTTTCGCATCTTATAGAAGGTTAACTTTTTTAATTTAGGTAGTGTAAATTTTCATTAAGGAATAGATATGAAACAAAGTCATTACTTAGTTTTGTTTCATATCTATTGGATATACTAAATCTGCAAACATGACATAATAATGAAGCAAAACATAATAGTCAACCTAAGCTACATTAATATATGATTTGTATTTTATTTTTCTTATGCTATACCTGACAACTAAGTAGCAAATGTAAACATTCTTAAACAATGGAACATTTTGTTCATTGCACATGGAAAAGAAAAGCATAAATTTTGTTTTTACCAAGATAAAGTTGTTACCCATTAACAAACATTGGAGATTACGAAGTCTGTCGAACAACAAATTGAGAAGACACATATTTATTTATTAAAAGGCACAACACATATGACCAGCTCCTTTAACGATTTAAATATCTCCATCATCTCAATTAATATGTCAATAAATAAATTGTATGCATTATTGGGATATGAGTCCATTTCCAGTGCAGTCAAATTGTTTCCATGCTTCCTATTGAGTCTCAATATAGAGCATGAAATCTCTTGAAACAGTATCCCATTCACTCTCAAATATTTTATCATGTATGCCCCTGTATACACATAAAAGACAACCTGCATTTACAGTGGTTTATATTTTGTACACATACAACTTGCATTTACACTGGTTTCATTGTAAAGAATTGAAAGTAATAGTAAAATCCAAACTTATATGATTATAGTTTGAAGCAATGCGATTGAAGATGTTTTGTCCATATCTAGTAGTTGTTTGACACAAATTTAGTGATTCCTCTATTGAGTAACACAAACGCGAGGAGTGCACAAAAGGTCGAATATTGACGATCAAATATTCTTAATGGTTTGGCTAGTCGAGTGGGATGTCTGATCAAATTGGATGAGCATACAGCTAAGATTCAAAAGGGGTCTTATGTTAGTGCTTTTAAAGGATATCCCTTGGAAGCTTCAACATAGTACTAAGTATCATGATACAAAGGACCACCCAAAAACAAACCATCTAGTCCTGTTGAAGTTTGAAGAACCAAGTCACCCTTTCTCAGAAGATCATTTCTACTATCATTTTCAGCAATTATTTTAATGTCAACACCTAGAATTGTTGGCAGCACTGACCCTGAATGTACTTTCCTAGGCACCCCACAAAAGAAGGAATATCTAGTTGGCACCCATCAGTTTTAAGAGCAACGTGCTGACTTTTTCGATAAAGCAAGACCTTTTCAAAACTATTTTCTCACTATAATTCCTTTTATCTCTCAGAACAAAGACCATTTCATCTTCAAGATTAGCCCAGTGAGTGTACTTATATACAAAAATGTTGCTTGGTCCATTAGCACTTGAAACAAGTTTGAAATTATTGATCATATCTATAAATGCACCCTCCTTTTTCCATATGTCTACAATAATTCTTCGAGACAACTCATATCCTTTGGGATAATAACCTAAACCAACATGTATTTCACCACTCAGTAGATACTTTTCACTACTCAAATATATAGGCTTACGGTTCAATACATTGAATTCTAATGAAGACATTCCAAATAAAATGCACAGGTTCAAGAAATGAAGCATGTGCACATGAAAAGCTTCTAAGCAGATTTGCTACCATCCTTTCTTAATCAACAAATTCGTTGGTTCTTTGTTTGGTTGTACAATGTAAGAAGCCAAAAGATGAGTAGACATAATACATAACCAATACCTTTTCTGGATAAACACTATCTCTGAATGATCAGAAACACTAACATTGACATCAATAACCTTTCTCTCCCAACACCAGTCATCATCCCAATCTAACAAATCAGATGAAGGTCCATGTTTTACCTCAAGATGCAATGCAATAGGTAGGACTTTCTCAAATATGAAGTCACTACTCTCATTTGTTAAAATTAAAGAGTTAAGCTTTTCTAAACCTAGAATTCAATAGCTAGAGAAGAAGTGATATAGAAACTGAGGAGTCACATCCTTCCTTGCATATCACCAATCCACGGATATCAACAAGGGCCTTTATAAATTTCATGCCAAAAATTGGTCTAGTTACTGTCACATCAATATGTAATAGTGAAAATTGAAGACTAGAATCATATTCTGCTATTGTGGTCAGTGGGGATATTCGATACTAACATGGTTGAACCTCAAAGAAGAAGTTTCCCATATCATCAATCCTCTTTAGTTGAGGTTTAACATTGTCTAGCCCATGTGTCAAGCCAATTTGATGCTTGCCATAATAGCCATTTGTCACTAATTTTAGGGAACCATAAATATTATAATGTGTTGCTTCTATCTTTCATATTGAGGCCATGTTTGGCACAACCATGAAATTCTCTAAAATACTAAACTCGAAGTGATACTTCTCAGCATTGATTATGTAGCGTGTTGATGTTGCATGATCAATTTTGTAATATCTGTGAACATCTGTTGTAGGTCTTTCTCATCCATCAACTAATATCTTAATACCTTCCAATCTAACTCCTTCATAAGTCACCATAGTTTCTCCAACTGAGAAACCTGCGACCTGAAATGGCTAAGATATATTAACATGATTGTGCTCAACAAGAACCTCTATAGATGGAATTGAAACATAAAATATTGTATTCCCACCCTTGCAAAATGGTAACAACCTTTGTTTTCCACATGGAATAAAATTAAAAGAAAATTTCCGATATACATTAGATATTGCATGACAAAGCGCCTGATTTGGCCAAGGAGATTCTTTGAGGTCACTTCACCTCATGGACATCATCTGAATAAAGGTATACATGAACACCTAAAATAGGGTTACCCTGAGAAATAAATAAGATATCCATATCATAACTTCGGAAATAAAAGATGTCATCTACTACCAAATTTCCAAAGCCAAACTCCATCTCTCGAGAGCCTCTTTGGACAATTGTTAAGAGAACATGAGAATCACATATTTGAAAGAGAATATTATAGAAAATATACTCTATAAAATTCAATCATTGTATCTCATGCATAGCACCATCCTATCTAGGATCAACATTAGGTATTACCTTGTATCTTCTTCCTCTATTTAACAATTGGCTCACAGAGCCCGCTCTTTCCACTTCTTCACATTTGATTTTGTGGAGGGCTACTATGTCCTCTCAACACTCATCCTTAAGGAATCTCCAAACTTATTCTGCATATCAAACAAAGGCAAATAGAGAAAAATATCATGGCCTTTCCTTTTTGAAAAAAAATGTAGTGGGATTTGATATGACCTGATATTTGTATACTGCCAAGGATTGATGAAGTTTATGTATTCATGATGGGAAGCAACTAGCCTATATTTCCTTAGAGTAATATTTTTAAATGTGTATTATCTAGGAGGATCTCATCAGATTAGTTCCATAAGTGTTCAAGTGTCATCGTCAGTATTCAGTGTCTTCTTCAATTCAGTTTGGTGTCGTCAGCTTCGATAGTGTTGGTAATGGATCAGGTTGTTCTGGTAGTGTTATGGTTTCATGGCATTCATTTAAATGGGTTTGTACCTAGCTGTCGACTTGTGTTCATCGACAGTTCTACCAAGATTGGTCGATGACATGTGTCTTGTCACTCGCCTCGCAGGATTTGGTGGAAATTGGGTTTTGTAATCCACTCATAGGTATTGACATTGACAAGTTTGTCATCATGCGATAAATGTCGCCAATGTCACTTAGTGATGATATATTGTA
Source organism: Pinus taeda (assembly GCA_000404065.3). Lineage (NCBI taxonomy): Eukaryota > Viridiplantae > Streptophyta > Pinopsida > Pinales > Pinaceae > Pinus > Pinus taeda. Next base: position 18,079 of record APFE031714364.1, read on the forward strand.
AATGGGTTGATAAACCTCATGTATTAAACCCTAATCTACATCTATAACACCTAATACTATCAAACTTATCTCCTAAGTCATAAGCCTTAATGCATTGAAAATGTATTAAAAACATTATAAAACCTAATGTTAAGTCCTAAACCTAACATATCAACCCATATCATTATAAACCTAACATCAAAACCATTTTGATTAACCCTTGGCCTAATGTCTAATTACAAATAAAACAATGTAATACATAGTCCCTAACTGTAATCGCAATAAGATTGTTAACCATGTGAACAAGCCGGAGGCAGAGAAAAACCCTAGTCACCTAAACTGTCAGCTGGAAACCACGTCAAAACCATCAATAGCAATTATAGAACTTGTGACAAGTTTTTAATACCATCAGGTTATCAAACCATAGGTGTGGGGTTAACTACCAAGCAAAAACCATATTGAAAGTTGCATGTGAACGTTGTAGCCACCAGGGTTAATTGCATGGGAAGAATGCGGACACATGGGAACAGTCACTGCGAGGGTAGCCAGAACTGTCGGGGCAGACTATGCAGGTGGCAGCCTATGCTTACACTGCAGTTAGTCACATGAAACCACCAAACTACCTCCGCCTAGGTAGCTGACCACCAACGATTAAATTCTTATCCAATGTATTTTTGGGTGTCTTGTTGGGTTTTTGTCGAACAAAGACCACCATGCAAATAGCCTAGGTGGCACTAAACAACAAGACCAAACTTAAACCCTATCTAGACTCAACAAAATTCATCTTCAAATCAGCCCAAGGTGTTTTTATGTACCTACAAGCCTTTAAAAGGTGTACTTTCCTTCATTGGTCAGAAGAGTGGTTTTGAATTTTGTTTGCAGATTCTAGAGGTCATAGGCAATTTTGTTTTCAGTGTAACAAGAGCATCCAGAGTCAGAATTGGGAACCATGATAGGCGTTGGAAATTTGGTTCATAGGGCTATCTGATGACAATGATCAGAAGTGCTTATGTCCACATTCAGACTGATAAAATCTTTGTGAGTCGACCTCTTCTGTTTCAATCCTAATAAAGTAGTCGCCCATCTTGAAAGCGGACCCGGAGACATAGTCCATCAGGGATGAACTCTGTAATCAACTTTGTTGTCTGGTATTGCTGTGTTTTTACCATTTTCACTTTTGTTATGAATATGTATTATGTTTAATTAGTTGTCATAAAGTCTTCTTCTTAGGCTGTTTTTCCTCTATTTCTGCACTTTCAGCTAACATTCAATTCATTAATGGTTAATAAATTCTACATCAGTTTAAGTCTATGATCATTTCGAATCTTATAATTTGGTATTAGAGTAGGTTGCAATTGTAGATTTTTCCATCGAATGTTGACCAAGTCAAAGTCGCAACGAGGAGAAGGAATCCTTGAGCTGGTTGATCTAGAGATTGGAAAGCAATGAGTTGTTCATAAATCGACCATGTCGGGATCTGATGTAGGTGAAAACACTGAAACTAAGATGATTGATGAAAAGTTTTAGCAAGCATTCTTGACTATGCAGCAGATGTTGGGAGAAATGTACAAAGACAAGAAGGAAAGAGATGCAACTTATTCTTCAAAGACATCGAAGAAGTACAAAGGTAAAGGAAAAGATGATAAACCACCTTAACCTCCATCATCTCCATCATCCCCTTCTTCTTCTTCTTCTTCTTCAAGTGTAGAATCTGAAAAAAAAAAAAAAAAAAAAGAAACCTAAGAAAACATCTCTTTTGAAACTTGCTGTAAAATTTGAGTTACTTGTTTATGATGGTGAAATGAATCCTAAAAAGTTAGATAACTGGATTAACCAGTTATAAGTGTATTATCACATTCAGGATATTCTAACGATAAAACTAAAATTCAATTAGCTACACTCAGAATGGGGGGAACAACTTTAATCTGGTGGGAAAGTAAAATTCAGATAGATGTAAAGCATAAAGGAAAATTCATCTCTTCATGGTCTAAGTTTTTAAAAGCTCTTTGGAAACAATTTTATCCTTTAGGATACATGTAGCAAGATTTTATTAACTAGCAGAATCTAAGGCAAGGTAAAGGGCAGAGTGTTCAGGAGTTTACTCAGGAGTTCAGAAAGAAAGCTTTGACACTTCGTATTTCATTGGATACACGTGAAACTTTGTTAAAATACATGGGTAGTTTAGATTCATATTTGCAACATACATTATTGGTGTTTAATCCTGATGAGTTTGATGAAGTGTGTGTTCAAGCCATACATGTTGAATCAGGTGGAAGACCACTCAAGTCTTCATCATGATTATCCAAAGAGTTGGAAATCAAAGATTCCAGTGACAGTAAGGGAAAGGACAATTCAAAGAGAAAAAAGTCAGTGATATCCCAGAAGGAAAGACCTACTTGTTCTCATTGCCCGAAAATTGGTCATGATGAATCTAAGTGTTGGAGACTTCATCTAGAACTCAAGCCCAAAAAGTTCCTTAAGTAGAAGGATGAAAATAAGGCCATTGTAGTAGTCCAACAATATCTAGGTTCAGATTCAAGTGATGAATGGAGGATAGCTACTATGGTTACCACAAGTAAAACTTCTAACACTGGTTCAAGTTCGACAACTATGGCATCTTTGTCAAACATAAATCCTTCAAATGAGGATAAAAGAGTTGAATTGTTTAACATAAGGATAACTTCTAAGCATACAAAGATAGATACAATGTTTGAAAGTGGATCACAGACGAATTTAATCTTTGAATATTTAGTTAATAGTTTGGGTTTGGAAACACGGAATCATCCAAGACCTTACCCACTAGGATGGCTAAATAAATCAACTCAAATAAAAGTCACCAAATAGTGTCGATTAAGGTTTTCCATAACAGCTAATTATATTGATGAAGTAGAATTATATGTGGTTGTAGTAGACATGTGTGGAGTTGTCTTAGGAAGTCCTTATCTTTATGATCGTGATGTAATATTTTACAAGAGTGAACACAAATATCACCTTAAGAAAGATGGGGTTGAATTTATTGTCAAGGCACATAAAAGCAAAAAGCACTTGAATTCAATTAATGTTAATCAGATGAAGCGATTAATAAGTTCAACTAAGAGATCTATCATGTGTGTAAAAGAACAACATAACAATCGACATGATGTTTGCTCATATCATGAGACTTAGCTTAAAGATGGTTTGATAAAAGAGATAGAAACTATGCCAATTCTATGTGAAACCAAACATCTTAATCATAAGCAAGGAATACAACATGAATTACAGTTTGTGCCTAAAGCTCCTCTTCCTAATGTCAAAATGAATCAATTAAGTCCAAGTTTGGAAATAAACAGTTGTAGGGATACAAGTCAATATTAGGGAAAGTCAGTGTTCAATTTCTCTTGTATTGCAGCACCAAACAGTTTGGAAACCTATTTTCAAGTGGAGAGGAAACCTATTTGTTTTCATATCAAAGCCTTTTCTAAAGCAGTGTCAAAGTGTCTAATGGGAACTTATGCACTAGAGGAAAGTGTTAATCAATGGAAACATCATTTAAATGAAGGAAAAGTGATTCAAACAAATCAACAACTAATTCATTACTTTCAAATACAAACTAAGTTGTAGCATATTTCACCTTACAATTTGATAGGTTCATTGCAGCAAATTCACATAGTAATCAAGAATCAGGAAAGTATAGCTAGTTTGATGTCAAAAGTATCTTTGATTGTATCTGTTATTCTGCAAAATAGATTGTTTATACATGTTGATGGTATTAAACAATATCCAATAGAGACTATTTTCAAAGATTATGAATCACTAACTCATGGTTCTTCATGGAAAGAAATAAATTGCCATGTTCATAACAGGTTCTTTTCCCATAGTTGCAAGTTGTTTATACTGTAGATGGAGAGAACGGGTCACCGGATCAAAATGTGCCATGGTCAGCATCATCAGGGTCATCACTTGTGGGTGATTGATCAAATGTATTGGTAGATCATCAGGTCAAAGTGGAAAGAGAGGGAGTTCCACCCTCATCGACTATTAGTTTAGTCAAACTTTTGGTGGTCTAAAATATTTCAAGTGGAGAGGATTGATCCAAGACGATGTCATTAGATCAGTTGCATAGGTGTTCAAGTGTTGTTGTTAGTATTCAATTTCATCGTCAATTTAGTTTGGTGTCATCAGCTTCGACAATGTTGGTTATTGATCAAGTTGTTCTAGTAGTATTATGGTTTCATGGCATTCAGTTAAATGGTTTTGCACCTAGCTTTTGACTTGTGTTCATTGACAGTTCCACCAGGATTGGTCGACGACATGTGTCTTGTCATTTGCCTCGTAGGATTTGGTGGCAACATGGGTTTTGTCGTCCACTCATAAGTGTTGATGTCGTCAAGTTTGTCATCATACGACAAATGTCTCTAATGTCACTTAGTGATGATAGATTGTAAATGGGTCGATAAACTTCATATATTAAACCCTGATCTACGTCTATAATGCCTAATACTATCAAACCTATCTCCTAAGTCATAAACCTTAATGCATCGAAAATGCATTAAAAACATTATAAAACCTAATGCTAAGTCCTAAACCTAATCTATCAACCCATCACATTATAAACCTAACATCAAAACCATTTTGATTAACCCTTGACCTAATGCTTGATTACAAATAAAAAAAATGTAATACACAATCCCTAACCACAACCATGGTGGGACTATTAACCATGTGAACGAGCTGGAGGCAGAGAAAAACTGCATTCACCTAAACTGTGAGCTGGAAACCGTGTTGGAACTATCAACGACAATTACAGAACATGTGATAGGGTTGTAAGACCATTAGGTTATCATACCATAGGCTTGGGGTTAACCACCAAGTGAAAACCACATTGGAAGTTGCATGTGAATGTTGTAGCCGCCAGGCCTCAAAACTGCAACCGCATTGGAGGTAAGTCATCAGGGTTAACTACACGGGAAGAACGCAGACACAGGGCAACAGTCACCATGAGGGTAGCCGAAACCACCAGGGCAGACCGTGGAGGTAGCAGCTTGCGGTTAGATCGCAGCTGGTCACACGAAACCGCCAAACCACCTCCACCTGGTCAGCTGACCACCAGTGGTTAAATTCTTATCCAATGTATTTTTGGGTGTTTTTTTGGGTTTTTTTCGAACAAACTAATTCAAGCACCATGCAGCTAGCCTAGGTGGCACTAAACAACAACACAAAACTCTTAACCCTATCCAGACTCAACCAAATTCATCTGCAAATCAGCCCAAGGTGGTTTGATGTACCTTTAGTTCTTTAAAAGTCAAATTTTCCTTCATTGATTAGGAGAGTGGTTTTTTCTTTTGTTTGGAGATTCTGGAGGTCATAGGCAGTTTTGTTTTTAGTGTAATAGGAGCATCTGGAGTCAGAATTAGGAACCGTGATAGGCATTGGAAAGCTGGCTCAGAGGGCTATCTGATGATAGTGATTACAAGTACCTACATGCACATTTAGACTGATCAAATCTATGTGTAATCGACCTCATATATTTTAATCCTAATAAAGTGGTCACCCATATTAAAAGTGGATCAGGAGATGTAGTCCATCAGGGACGAACTCCATAATCAACTTTATTGTCTCGTATCGTTGTGTTTTTGTTGTTTTCACTTCTGTTATGCATCTTTCTTGTGTTTAATCAGTTGTCATAAAGTCTTCTTCTCAAGCAGTTTTTCCTTGATTCCCACACTTTCAGCTAACATTCAATTCATTAATGGTTAATCAATTCTACATCAGTTTAAGTTTATGATCATTTCAGATCAGTCTAACTACCTCCCTTTGATGTAAACACATCATTAATGAGATCATTTCTAGTGGAAATGAGTTCAACGTTCACATTGGCATGACCTCCATTTATATATAGACAACTTTCTTCTCCAACATCCCCCATCACTCTCCCAAAATAGTGAGCCCAGTGAAGAGAAACTTGTTGTCTTCATGGCCATTACAAATATTGCGATCCATTGATATATATTCACCCATTTAATATATATTCACCAAGTCAGGGAATATGAATATTTCTGATGTAACTTTTCCACTCGATATTCTTAACATCAAATGCAAAACTGTCTCATTCATCTTCACATCAAATCTGAAATTGTCTCGTTCATTTTCAAAGAGCTCTTGAAATAATTTTTTAGAATTATATCGAATTTGCACAAATATATTAAAAAAATTATTAATGTATGCTGCTTGATTACCAATCAAAATGTTTAAAACAATACAACACTAATAAAATTGTATTCCATATCCATTGCACATAATTCACCTTCCTCCATAGAATGCATAGATCTTTTCTAGGTGCTTCAATTGCTATAACATATATTTTGTAGATGATATTGATAACCCCGCTACCTGCAATATGACTATCACTTTCCAGTGATTCATTTTATGTATTTTTTTATGATTATGGTAAATCAATAATTATTTAGATTAAATAATGAATATACTCCTCGAACAAAGATTATATGCAGAAATTATAAGAAAAGTAAAAGTAAAATTTACATGAGTAAATTTTTAACTTTTCAAATTCCACTTATATTCATCAAAATTTCGAGTAAGGAACACAAAGTATTGTTACAACTTACATATGTTGAACTAACTGTTGTGTTCAGAGCCTGCCCATCATTCTCCATAGTATTAACATAGGTCAATTGCTTCAACAATTTTACTAGGTTTCCTTTGCGATCAATGTACGGATTACATCTAAAATGTTCAAATATTATTTTTTTAAATTCTTGAATTTTTATGGGATAAACCACCGAAGAAGCAACCTGATAAACCCTTAAGCCATGTTTTCCTACGTGTTTGGCCATGGCTACTAAAGTTGCATTCGCAACCATGTATGTTGATATCTGCAATTTGAACTCAACCAAACAAAAATAACACATTTAAGAGAAAAAGGATAATTAATTTTTGGGTAGAAGTTTTTTGAAGACGTATATGGAAGATCTGATCTCCCAAAAGAAATAAATAATGTAGATAAGCTCTAAAAAAAATCAAAAAAATATTATTTAAATAATTAAAAAATGTCAATTCTATGTTTGGAACCATCCACTATAATCTTCCAAATATAGATTAAAAACGTAATATAATAAAAAGAAATATATATGGAAATACTCCACAAAATCTAAAATTAATTACCAAATGCTTTTTCAAAATTTGTTAAGAATTACTTACCAGATCTAGCACAGTGTCTGGATTAGCCAAGAAGCAAGGTAATTGACCTTTGCCATACTGTGTAATGGTTGGATCAATCATTCTACAAGTTTAATATTTGATTTATCTCAACAACAATGTGAGTAACCGAGCATCGGATCCGAATGTTTCCTCAACTTTTTCAAAGACCGACTTTCGAAGAAGCCATGGCATCCATTTATCTATTGGCAGTGGTTGAACTGCTAGATATGTAACCAACATCTGAAGCACCCATCATGTTTCCATTACAAGGAACTTTGAATCTAAAATCCTATTAGTTCTTTCCCAGGTTTCAGTACTGCACTACATCTCTCTTTCTCTAGTTCTCAAATAGTTGTGGCTAGTTCAATGCCCATAGAATTTGAAATCACTCTGATGGTTGAGATGTAGGTTTTTAGGGCAGCAAACACATGGATCCACTGAAAATCCAGTTGCAAGATGTGGATCACTTTATATTCCTAGAGATTTGGATAGGTGTTACCCTAGTAGAAACAATGCTAGATGTAAAATAATGCCTTTACATTTCCAATTATCAAGGCAAGATGATTTATAACTCCTATGGTTTAGCGAAAAATCACCCAAAACCCCAAATTTAAGGCAGTTTAAATTATTAAATTATTTGTAATTCAAAGTTTAAATAAAATAATTACAAATTTCTTTACTCTCTTTGAAAATAGAAAGAAACTTTTCATTCAAATAATATTATTTTCACTTTCAACTAATTGAAATTTAATTTATTTTAATCAACATAAAATTGTTTTTGGTTATTTATATGTATTTTTCAAAGTTATTTGCAATTTCAGATTAAAAATAAAATAATTATTGCTCCCACGGGGTAGAGCTCGTGTAAAAACATAAGCATGTAAACTTAAATGTAAAGGTGAATGTAATATTTAACATTTAACATTGTTAATCTAATGTCAGCCCTATTTAAAAGTCAATCTAATTATTAGTCTGTATAAACACAACAAAAATTTAAAATATAAAGAGGTTTATGAATAGTAAAAAAAGGAGCTATGGTAAATAAATAAAAATATAAATAAACCAGAAGTATGGTAAATAAATAAGAATTTTTTTTATATTTACTCCAAAGGTATGGTAAATAAAAAATAAATAAATAAACTAGAAGTATGGTAAATAAATAGAACATTTTTATCTTTACTCCATTAACCTCTTTATATTTATGAAAACTCAAAAAATAGGTTTTATTTAGGTGGATCCAGACACAATTATTAATACCATGCAAAACATACTATTAACC
>APFE031714369.1:7098-49557 GCA_000404065.3 Pinus taeda
ACCACTTGTGTGAATTGGCCTCTTCACACACTCACTAACCTCTGATCCAACTACGCAGTCCTGAAGGAGATAAATCCTCATCATGGATGAGCTTCCTTTATAGCAAAAATCTTCATCCAACTGATAGTGTCCCTTCTCTGATCTCAACTGGGTCTCTGTTTGAACTAACATGCATGAATTATCCATGAGTGGATACTCAGTTATCTGAAATACAGTAGTTACATGCATGCAAGCATTAACTAACTAAACTCTCATTGATTTAATAAATTGTTAAATTAATCTAACTGGACTTGACTCAATTAACTAAGCCAACTAATTACAACTCAATATTACAACTCATCCTTATCTCTTTAACTGATGGATAAATTCCTCAATTAATAGATAAATCGTTGCACGTCCCCACATAGACTTCAAGTTTGATTTTCCTTAACTAATTAACTCAAGATGAATTAATTAATTAATTTTCAAACTGTTGTTAATATCAAATTCGAATTTTACTTCCTTATTCTAGTCCAGGGACTGACTAAAATAGGAATCCATCTTGAACTGCTAAAAATAGAATGTTATTTTTAGCACTTCCATTTTTCATTCCCTATTGCCCAATCTAGCACTGGTACTCAAACTGCTATTTTTAGCAGTGCTATTTTTAGCACTTCTATTTTTAGCATTTCTTGTTGCCATTTTTCAACATGCATTAGGGTTATATACGTTAGGTTTATGTACATATTTTTTGATGTTATGGTTACATTCATGATAGATGTTAGTTGATTAGTGTATTTATATACACATGTGTCGGATAGTCAAGAATGATAGTAACCTTTAGTTGTATGCATTGATATTGTTGTTTTATATTAGATAACCTGATGATTATGTTATATGTTGTTGATGAGCATGATAGATTAACTTCTTGTTGTTATATGCTAGTAACTTGATGATTAGGGTTATTACATTAATATCTTGATGTTATATGTATCATGCTAAATTGGATTGGCCTATGCATATGATTAGGGTTATGACATTCAGGTATGAGCCGACATATTTGTGATATGGTGTTGTACTAATCTATGTTGACTTTGCATATGTGTGAATGATAATTATGTATGAGTTATGATGTAAACATGCTAGCTAGTGACTATTTCGATATCATGATATTATTTATGTTTGGGTTAATATATTGTGAATATATATCATGCTAATATGGATTGATTGTGTAAACAAGATTGCCTCCCCTGAGATACATTAAGGCATGAGTTTGCTTATATCATATATTTGGTACTTGATTGTTTGATTATGTTATCTAGTTGATTTTTATAACATGGTATGGTTGCAAGTTGGTTGAATGTTTGATGAATTACATATTATGAGTATGTGTTCAAATAATCTTGTTTTAAGATGGTTGTACTTATACATATGTGTTGAGACAGTTCATATGTACTTGAGTATAGTAGGTGACAATTGTAGCATTATGTCTAATGATTATGAGTTGACTATGGATTATGACATGATTGTTAGCCTTGGTAAAGGTTTATTTCAAATTGATAGATATTATTGTCTCAATATTTGGAACATGTGTTTGACATGTGTGAGTAGTAGCAGGAAACATTTTTGGTATTAGAGTGACAAGGTAATAGTTGATGTGTTTATGTAACTAAGCCTCAATTGTAACAAGGAAAAAAGGTAAAATAAAGGAATTAGAAAAGAATCCATTTGGCTATGTTTGGAAAACCTAATTCCAAACGAATGAGTGCTTTGAATATAGGAAGCCTTCTTATCCTTAATATTTTCTGACATTATGTGGATATGTGCTAGATTCTTGAATATGTAATTGACAGGTATATTAGCTAGTCTCTAGTTACAGGTGGATCTATCAAGGGAATTGGAGTCCCTTGAAAGGTGGTGTGGATGTGTTCGGTTGAATGAAACGTGCTTTAAACATCAAAGTAAGGTAACTGGTGCATTGTTATGTTTAATTATGCACCGATAGTTATGTGTTTATGGTAGTATGATGTAGGGAGTTGCATGGAAAGAGAGGTTGCAATGAAATATTGAATAACGCTTTGGTTGAGCTTTCCTTTGGGAGCACTCAAAACCATGGGGATTGAGTCATGGTGTCTATTATTAGTCTTGTGTTTTTGGTATTTTGTGATTTTCTTATGCTTGATTTTCAGTTTTGTTATGTCTAGTGCATGATCATGCCACTTTATTGTGACGTCGCATTGTTATTGATTTTCATGGTATTATTTTTGTTTGTTTCTTGTCTTGCCTTTTATGTTTTGAGTCTTAGGAATTGGTTTGGGAATGAGAAAAGTTAATGGAGCTCGGGGAGAGTTGTGTGGTACCCAATAGGTAATGCAAGACTCAGATGAAGCTCTATGCATGAGTAAGTGAAGCGGAAGGTAATATTATTGTTAGTCTTTTGTTTTTGGTATTTTGTGATTTTATTGTGCTTGATTTTTAGTTTTGTTATGTCTAGTGCATGATCATGCCACTTTGTTGCGGTGTCGCATTGTTATTGATTTTCATGGTATTCTTTTTGTTTGTTTCTTGTCTTACCTTTTATGCTTTGAGTCTTAGGAATTGGTTTGGGAATTAGAAAACTTAATGGAGCTCGAGGAGAGTTGTGTGGTTACCCAACAGGTAATGTAAGACTCAGATGAAGCTCTATGCATGAGTAAGTGAATCGGAAGGTAATACTATGACAGTCGGTTTGACTGGTTGATCCATAGTGGTAAACAGATGGTGGTAGTACATAGACGTGACAAGTAGATAGGAAAGGTAAAGTAAATGGATCTGAGGTGACAAATTCCTTAGCTAAATAAAGGGCATGATGTGCACAAATAAAGGGCATTCTCTTAACCTTGACCTTATGATATTTGGTAACTATGGCATGATCATTATTGTGTTGATGTTTATATATGCATACATGTATGTATGTACATGTGTCATGTTTGACAGCGCCTTCATGGATCATGATTGTTCAATGCCAATATTTATATGTATATATATGTATGTATGTCACTGCCCGACAAGGTTGTTAGGAATCATTCTTGTGGAGGAATGATTGCTTACATAGGTGAATGACATGAAGAGGTTTCGGGTCTTACGAGGAGTCAATTGGGAGGAGTAGCCTGACAGAATTATGAGGTCATTATGATGTGGTTATGAGTTGATGTTATGTCATTATATTATGTCTATTCTATGGATAGGTAACTCGAGGGATGCATCAGCAAAATGAAAGCAGTGTGGTCAGCGGCATGCTGAAATAAGCTTGGATAAAGCACTGGAAGAAAGGTCTCATGGTAAGGGCAGTGTGGTTTTGGATGTGCAGCACTATTATTGTGCATATGTTGTATATTGAGTACATGTTTCATCTGTGATGTTGTGTGCATGCGGTGTTGAGTATATATAGTGTGTGTGTGCATGTTGTTTGTGCAATGTTATGTACAAGGAGTATAGAAAGTGTTGTGTGAATGTTGCATATGCAATGTTGGGTATAGATGGTGCTATGTACATGATGGATATGCAGTGTTGTGTGCATATGGTGTTGTGTGCATGTTGGATATGCAATGTTGTGTATGGTGCTATCGACATGTTGTATATGCAGTGTTATGTACATATGGTATAGTGTGCATGTTGTACATATAGTGCTATATACATATGGTGTTATGTGCATGATTGTACAAGTGGTGTTGTGAGAATGTGGTTCCATGTACATGTGGTACAAGTGGCGCTATGTTCAGGTAGTGCTATGTACATGACGTGAATGTGGCGTTTGTACATGTCGTGCATGTGGTACTGTGTACATGTGGTATTGTGTACACATTGTACAGGTGGTACATTGTACAAGTGGTGTTGTGTACATGTTGTGGTGGTGGTAATTTGTACATGTGATGATAGGCACACATTGTGCAAGTGGTGCTTTATATAGGTGGTATTGTGTATGTGTTTTACATATCTTACTAGTATACATGTGGTATTGTGTTCTTGTCGTACATGTTGTGTTGTGTACATGTGGTACTATGTATGTGTATTGTGTAGTTGTGGTATCGTAACATGCATACTCATTGTGTTGTACTCTATGTAGTACATGTATTTTGTTGTGTTGTATGTCAGGTGTAAGTACATGAATTGTGTGGCATTGTACATTGGGTATAGATGTATGAGTTGCATTCCATATTGGGTGTATGTGTATGCATTTGTGGTGTCACACATTGTTTATGGATGCATGTCTTCTTATGTACATTGCGTACGTATACATGTTGTGTTATGTTGTACGCTGGGTGAAAGCGTATGTCTTGTGTTGTGTTGTACACTGGGTGTAGGTGTATGTGTTGTATGTCAGGAGTAGATGCGTATATTGCATGGTGTGGTATGTCGAGTCTGGTTGTATGTGTGGGATGCACACTATGTGTGTGTGCACAAGATTGAGGAGAAGGCACTAGGTGTTTGTCGGGTGCAACAACCAATCCAAAGTGCGTAAGAAATAAGACAAAGGTGGAAGCTAAGGATTGATTAAATGATAAGTATCAATATTTTATTCATTTTTACTATGCATGTGATTTATGTTTCTAGTTTATATTGGTTACATGTGATTTACAATTTTGATCTATAATGGCTATGTTTTGAGCTAACCTAATGTGATATATTTCAACATGATGATTTGATCAAAGATGCTACTTTGACTTGTTGTGATACAAAGTAAATAGGATCTCAAGTGTACTTTATTGATGAGCCACCAATGAGGTATGATTTGAAGTTATTTCAATTTATTTTGAATCTAATGGAAATTATGTGCTTGGAACAGGAATGCATGAACATGCTCGACTGAGTGGCCAAAATTGAATTCAAGAATTAGCAGTAGCAATGAAAGAAATTAGAACATGCAGAAATATGTTGGTAGAGCACTTCAGGAGTAGGGCCATTGTGAGAACCTGGTACCCAATAGTGTTCATCGATTGCCATGAGAATTCTATGATCGGTATGATGGTTTTAAGGCAAGGATATACCTTGGTTTTTGTATCTTCTGATGCGAGGAAGCCTTGCCAAGGAATGGACTACCCAGAATGGGGGTGATAGTACAATTTGGGTGGTGAGTGACTGCATGGAAGGGGTAACCAAATTTCTCGAGGGACTGTGTAGCAGAGAAGGGCGTATATGTTTGCTTTGATCATTAGCATTGCCAAATGGAATCAAATGCACATTGGGAGTGCGCCCTAGAACACTGAGTCAATAATTATTCACTAAGAGGACAAGTGGCTCTGGATTGTAGCACTAGACATTAGATGCAAATTTCACTTTGCAGTGGATTCTGGACTTCTTGGGAAGGAGGTGAATCTTGGTATTACTTTGAGGGTGTAGGTGTGAGCCTATGGATTCCCTTGTTGCAAATATAGGCATCATATCCTTTTATTTGTTGGTTGATAAAATGTGCATATGTGTATATGTGTGTAATTTTTTAAATACTGTGTTGAGCTAGTTTATAAAGCTCCACATATAGTATATTCATTTGTTGGTTGAAGAAAATGCGTATGTGTATATGTGGTTAGTGTAAATACCATAATGATTTGTGTTATAAATCTCCAGTAAATTGTATTTTTGTCATGTTTCAACAGTGTTCATTGTAAATAATGCAACAAGTTATGTTATAAAGCTTCATGGGGAGTATTGTTTTCAGCAGTCTTTTTGGTTATATGTGTTAATGAACATCGAGGATGGTGTTCCCCCAAGGGGGAGGGTCTTGTAACAACCCTAGTTAAAAACTCATGTAAATATACAAATACCACAGATGATGGGACACATATTCCAAATTGAATGTTGGGTAAGGCATCCTAGGGGGTAAGGCATCTATTGGTTGTTTATGGCTAAGGAAATTGGCAAAGGAAATGGCTAAGGATTTGGAAAGCCCTGAGGCATTTATTGGAATTTTATTTGTGAAAATAAAGCAAATGGGGAGAAAAGGAAGGTGAAAGGTCACGGGTTGCATGTGAGGAGGAAATTAAAGGAAAATAATAAAAAATGAAGAAAATAAAGGCCTCATTAATAAAAGGCTTCTTAGGATCAGTAGGAAAACTTGATAAGTTCAGTTTTGGAGCTCTCTCATTATTCTCTCTCTCTCTCTCTCACTCTTGGACACAAATTTTTCTTGGAGCACTTTGGCATTGGAGTAAGAAAGGAAAAGAAGGCAAGTGGAAGAAAAGAAAAAGAAGGGAAAGGCAAGATCAAGTAACTATAGCGGGATTCATTGTAGGTATTGATTTGCATGTGTATTTTCCTTGCTATATTTGGCATGCATGGTATTGCATGTGGTTATTTTCTATCATGGCATGGGTTTCTTCAAATTTAATATTGTTCATCAACCTAGCCTTGCCATTTCTTGATAGCCTTCATGAGATGGCTTCTCATACTTCGATTGATGTGGGATGGTCAAATGGATTCGAACCTGAGTGGGGTGGATCTCTGAAATGAAAAACACATGACTTGGTGGTCCATGAACTAGACAGTGGATCACAGTAAAGTCACTGGCCAAGAAACCCCTGAGCCAAACTATGGGTTGCGATAAAGCCAGGATTATGTGCCTCGGTGGGCCTAGGAATTATTTTCAATGAATCGCATGATATATGGTAAAGCCAAGAGGTGGATTTCTCTCTCTTGTGACTAGTAGTCTCGAGATGGGATGTATGGTAAATCATAGAGAGTGTGTCTCAATGTAGGGCCTAGTGATCTATAGATCGTACTGTGGATTACGGTCTAGCCTCAGGGACTATGAGGCACTCAAATTCCTCACGGTGTAGGTAGAGAACTCTAGTGGCATCATGCTTGTTTGGTGTTCTTGGTGTGTTCTATGGGTCCCACATTAATTCTTGGAATATGGCATGGGGGTGAATGGCCGAAGATAGATTTGGCTCAACCATTCTACAGTCAAGTGGAACATGGTAGTCCCATATTTTGTTGGTTTATTTCATTCATTAATGAGACATTCATTCCTCTGGTTTTCATGTGTAAATGTATTGATGTATATGTGGATTTTATGGGTGATATGTTTTGATATTTGTGTCCCTATTATGTTGGTTATATGTATGTTCCATGACAATAGCTATATATGGCTCTTAGCATATTTTTACTTGTAAATGAATGGATAATGTATCTATGGTCTAATAGATGGTAATGCAACAAATGACGTGAGGGAACAATGGTTCTTAGTGATTCTCATATAAGTATGAGATCCATACACTTAATTCTTTTGTTTACACCTATAGGTTACATGTTGATGATATGTTTAACGAAATTCTTGTCATGGCTAGTAGGGGTCTAATTAAGGTCTTGTTTAACTTATTGTATCATTGTTTCTTTTTTCTTTTACTGCTCCTAATTTATCATTCCATTCTGGGCAGTGACCTAGACTTTGGGCCTAAAAAAGTGGCTCAAATCCTTAGGATGCTAGCATAGAACTAACTAAATTAGCCTTGGGATGCTAACAAGAAAGCATGTGAGAGAAACTTTGGGTTTCTCGATATTGTCATGCCTATAGCATGAGAGCGACTGAGTCCTAAGTTCGTGAAAACTTTAGTAGGACCCAAGGGAAAGTTGTCTGAAGTGTTGGATTGGTTGTTGAGGGTCCTGAAGCTGATGTAGAATGTCTATGTGTTATGTTTCCATCGATTCCACTTCCTTAATGTGAATTAGGAGGTCGAATATATCATAGTGGCCTCTCGGCACATGGTCACCCTAGTTGGTTGGTTGCTTGGGTAGATGTGGGAGGAGGGTGTTACACCAAGTATCCTAATTTGCATATTGCTCGATTTTTTGCTTTGAAAAATAAATATAAAGGGAATAATTTTTCTCAAGTCTGATAGTTGAAATTTTTCCTAAAGGATCATAAGTCCAACCAAAACTAGTTTTAAATTTCTTTTGGATTAACAAATTTTCCACCTCTTTATTAGTTTCTCTAGTATTTGCTATAAAGGGACCAACCTAAGCTTTTAGCTTGAACTGGGCCTTTTTTTTTCTTGACATAAAATGAATTTCATCTATATTCATGCTCTTCCTTATGAATTCCAAAGAAAAAAATCCTCATTGGAAAAATAACCTAGTAGTTTGTAGGTTGGCAATTCAAAACCATAAACCTTAATATCTATATAGTTTTGATATAAGTACTAGTCTCCTACCTTTGTCTTCTCAATTAAATGTAAATTTATCTTAATTTAAACTGAAATTCTTGGGACCACATCATTACTAAGAAGACATAGTGACAAATATAGGAACTAATATACAAATTCACTGAATGGATAATATTTTGAATTCTTTATGACTATTGAGGTCCAATGAATAACATATCATGATATACCTTGTGAATCCAAATTCTATAAGGGCATCTTAAATCTCTCAGATTGGTGATGTAAGAACAAATAAAACAACACACAACGGTGTTTGGAGGATATTTCTACATTAAACTTTAAGAATTTCTGATGAATGATATTTGAAATAAACTAGCCAAAATTGAAAAAGACAAAAGGGGTTTTCCCAGATGAAAATACAAACTGAAACCCCACGATAACCTCATCAACCCATTCAGCACTTTGATATCCAAAAAGACAATAAACCATAGAAATTATTTACCTATACATTTCAGCAAATGTATCTGAAGAGAAAGGTGGATTATGGTGTGACAATTCAGAACATTCTAGTAAGAATGACTCAAAAATATGGGCTATTTGTTGAAAAGTAATATTTTGGTAAATCTCTACTAATGAGTCAACTGAAAAAGTATGTAAAGAGTTTAAATATGATCTGCAAAGCTTGGAGAATATATTATGGGGTTATGTGGAACAATATTTCACCATTTTTGGCTACTATTGCTCTATCACTGTGAAAATATCGACTTTCACACCAGGAGACAAACTCGGGAAAATTGTGAGTTTGAGGGAAGACAAATTGAGGCAATGTAGATTGCAAAAAACTAAATTCATCACTTGCGTTTCAAACTTTTGCAAAGCTGGGTTATGTAATTCATACAGATCAAGCTCACAATTATTCTTTGTAATTTTAAAATCCATGTCTACCAACGGTAATTCATCCAAATTCAAGACAGGGGGAAGCATAGGCTTTTCAATATACATTTTACTTTTCCCTTTAGAGGAATGCATTTTGAAAATAGAAATAAAATTAAAGATTCAAATACCCAAGAAAAATATAGATGGTGGATAAAGAAGCTATCGTGAATTTGGAGCCTTTTTTCACGCCCTACAACATTGCAACCGTGAGAAAATTGGTCAAGATAATTTGGTTTTCAAAGACATGAAGTATCCATTGAAAATTTAATTATCATGACATTTAATGGGTTTTTAAACATTGGAGGGGATTAATTTGATGAATTGGTAGTTGTACATTAGAAAATAGCGAGAGAAATAGCTATAACTATTTTGGTGAGTAGTTGGTGAAAATATGGTGGAGTGATAAACAAGCAGGAGTAATGGCTAAGCGGGAGACCCGTTTGTAGAAGGGGGTATTGATAGTAAGTTATTTTTGGAGGGGGGAACACGCAATGCAGGTGTGCTTGCCTATTTTCCTTCGACAGTTAATGGAGACCAAAAATTCGCAAGACCCCCCCCCCCCCTCCCCCTCCCCACTTCATTAAACGTCAGGAGTGCAGGGGGTCCCACAATGTATTATTGACCTTTGATTGCAGCAAGCAAGATCTGAGCCGTTGAAACATGCGCAACTATTATTGTGCACTAGAAAACACCAAACGCACACACACATATATATTAAAACCATATTATTTGTACATAATTCAAACTAAAAGCAAAATCTGTAAAATATGTCGACTTTTATTACAAAGTGCAAGATGTCTATATTTTTTAATTATATAATTTTAGAAGAAAATTTCATAGGTAAAGAAAACTTACAACATCAGCTCCATCTAGGGACTGCTTCCCCCCGCATGATGTAGAGAATGTGTAGATTCATGTTCCTTCTCCTAGAGCTATGGATTTATTGCTATAGAAAATCACACTTGCTCTATAAACGTAGATGCAACAATTATTTAAAATGATAATGAAATAAACTTACTCAATACTGAATGTAGTGTTTGAAATATTGCCCATTATCTAGAAATGATTAATATTCTCCCTCCAAATTAAGAAGAATGAATGTATTGTTTCCTTTGATTTCTATAATTCTAAAAGGTTCTAACCATAGGTTATCAAACTTTCCATTTTACCCTTTTTTTCTCTCCTTGCATCCCATCTCAATACTAGGTCACCTTGTCTAAAGTATCTTTCTCTGGCTCTTCTGTCAAACAAATGTTTCATCTCATCTTTGTTCTAGAGGATTTTGTGTTGAACTTCTTCCCTGTCTTGATTAAGTTCAATGATCTAATTGATTCTTTTTCACAAATCATCAATTTCCTCATAATAATCTTGCAAGAGCTCCATCACTGGAAATGCCAATTGAGTAGGAAAAATATCTTTAATACCATAGACTAGTTGAAACGGATATTAACAGTAGATCTTTTGGATGAAACTATGTCTTCTGAAACTACATATTTCAAGTGAATGTCCTAATTTCTTTTATGATATGCTAACACCTTCTTGATAACTTTAATCAAGCTTTTGTTTGATGACTCTGTTATTCATTCACTTGTGGATAGTATGGTGTAGAGTGATGTAAATAAATTTTCTATTGTTGACAAAACTTGATATTTTAATGGAGCTAAAAGCTTGAGTATTATATGTAATTATTTTTCTGGGACAACCAAACCTAGATAAAATATTTTCTTCAATGAACTTCATGATAATAAAACCAATTGCATTTCTGATAGGGATAGTTTCTAACCATTTTGTGAGATACTTTGTTGTTGTTAGGATCCACCTATGTTGATTACTAGATGAGGGAATTATTTCACCAATAAAATCTAGACCCAATTATAGAAAAAGAGCTTCAACCAATATTGGAATGAGAGGCAAAGAAGCTAGTTTTTGTTTACCTGCAAAAATTTGGCAAGGAATGCAACTCCGTAATTTCAAACCAGCTTGTGAAAATAGCTTGCGCTAATAGAAACTTGCTCTCAATATCTTATGTGCAGTTTCTCTCAAAGCATAGTGGCCTTCACATACTCTTTCATGGAACTCCTCAATTACACCCTTTTCTTCACTTTCAGTTAGACATAGTAAAACAGTATTCAGTGGATCCTTCCAATACAGAATTGCAATAACTATACAATATTTCATTTTTCTGAGCTTAAGGGACCTGCATTGATTCTTTTTCAACTCAAGAGGATATTTTAAATCTTGCAAAAAAAATGTAGAATATCCTTATATCAGTCTGGCAACAAGAACTTATCATCAATATGTAAAGGAAGTTGTGTACGTACCGAACTAGAAGAATTTTCTTGTAGGTTCTTCTCCTCTAGAAGTGGATCTAGTGGGGAAGGACCCCAAGATATGAAAAATTGAAATGCCAGAAAAAAAGGAGAGAACACAGAGTAAATAAAACCACAAATAAATTTTTTATTAAAATAGAGAATAATTGTAAAAGCTACATGGTGGATCTAGTGGGGAAGGACCCCAAGATATGAAAAATTGAAATGCCAGAAAAAAAGGAGAGAACACAGAGTAAATAAAACCACAATAAATTTTTTATTAAAATAGAGAATAATTGTAAAAGCTACATGGTGGAAAATATGTCCTTTTACAAAATGTGACTTGTTACTCATAGTCCTTTTTTAGTTACAATACCACGGGTAAATTGCATGGGCAGTTAAATACGATGGATGAATGAATACCATGGGTAAATGTCATTTACAATACCATGGGTGGATGCCACTTACAATACCATGGGTAGATTCCATGTGTGGATGAATACCATGGGTGGATAAATACCATGGGTGAATGAATACCATAGGTAGATGAAAATTTCCATTCGGATCACCATGGTGTGATAAAATTTGTATTTTCCCTTTCCTCTTTGCTGAGAAAAATATGGGTGTATCTTGGAAAAACATCTATTATTGAAATGCTATTCGACCCTATTACCCTTTGAAGCATATGGTCCATATTTAGTAGTGGATAATTATACTTTAATGACAATTTGTTAATATTCCTAAAGTTATCACACAATATTATCTATTCATTCTTTTTCCTGATAGAAACTAGATTAACTATCCAATCATAATATCTTAAAGGAAATATAATTTTTGCATCTAGAAATTTCCTTACCTCCTTTTCAATTATTGGCCACGGGATTGGATTTATTCTTCTTAATTTTTGTTGAAATGGTTTAGCCCCTGGTTTCAAAGGAATCTTATGTTCAATAATATATGTGTCATAAGTCCTCGTGTCTACATATCTCCATGCAAAAACATATTTATATTCTTTGAACAACTGGACATATTTGTCTCTAATCTCTTGTGGTAGTGATACTTAAATTTTGATGTTTCTAACTTCTTTTGTTGTGTTGATATTACAGTCTTGCACATCATCTTGCTAAGAACTTAGCACTGAATATTTTGTACATCATTCTGGAAAAATAATCTCTCAAGGGGAACTAATCCCTTACGAATGTGATTATTAGACAACTGTATAATATCATGGCTAGCTATTTTCCCCTAAAGTTTATCTTTGAATTGGCAATGCCCTCTTTTATTATTTCATTATTCTCTTCATCAATATGTAGGCAAGAAAATTCTTCGATAATCTGCATAAATTTTTCCAATTGTTCATCATCCTGAAATATTTTCCAGCGATTCACATTATCAGGCATAGAGGGTCTATGCCTAACTTCAATCTGGTATTGCAATTGGAAGGAACTTTCAATGTACTTGTAGACTGCTAAAGAATCTTCTTGCATATTATCCTCTCTTGGTATAGCTACAATGCTAAAATCTTGGAAATAATTCTATATCCATTCGCATACCTCATTTATGTAAGCTTTTAATTTAGGATATTTTTTTCTGACAAAGATTGCTAACTTATTTCACCACTAATTCTGAATCACCAAACATTGTCAAACTTTGAATCTTCAATTTTTTAGCTAGCTCCAATCCTAGTATTAAACCCTCATACAACCACATTGTTAGTGAGCTCAAAATATAGTTTAAAATATTGAGTGATGATTTTATTTTCAAGTGAAATTAAAACAATTCCAACTTTAGATCCATCTCTAGAGGAATCCCCATCAAAATACATTCTCCAAACCTCATTTTCTAAATACTAGGGAATACTTACTATGTATTCAATTCTATTATGTACATTGAACTTATCATTTATAGATAAAATGAAACACCCTAAATCTTTATCAGCAACATAGATAGGGTGATTCACATCTTGGCTAGCATTACACATAGTATTTATAAACCTAACTTCCTTGTACAATCTTAATTGTTCTCCCCCATAGACTAGCATGGTAGCATATGACATATGTATTTGTAAACTTCCTCCAAGTTTAGCACACTAGGATCTTGATAGAAGCATACCAAATTTTGGGGGAATATTAGTAATCACTATATCCATTACCAAACTTTTTACAGGAATTTGATCTAAAGTCACTACCAGGTCTTTGATTAGCTCTAAAGATTACACCTTCTTTGAATCATACGTATACAAATCATGGTAGGGTGTTTTCACCTGTAACTGAATTTGATCCATAATTCTTTTTGGCATTAAATTATGGGATGCCCCAAAATCTAACATACAATTATAGAGGAGAAAATCATGGATCTTTAGAGTCAAATAAAAAGGAGGAACACTCTCATCTTGAATGTCCAAACTTGCTCCAAAAATAACATAAAGTTTTTCATCTTGCAAACTCATTACATATGCTTCATCATCCATACTTGAATATTGAATCCATCTAGACACATGTTGCTTATAACCAAGGTTTCTTGTGAGTTTTGATAAAGGATTTGGTATTTTGACATTTTTCTAGTTCCTTTTCTACATTAAAAATAGGAGAACCAAGTTTTTCTTTTGTTGGATAGTCTTGTGATTGACTCTGAGATTGTGAGGATGAAGCTTCACCAATATTGTCTTGTGATAAAGCAAAGGTAACTTTCTTTATTGGTCTGCCTGGACTTTTTCTTGGTTTTAGATCATATCTTTTGTTTAGCTCGGTAACTAGAAATTCATAAAAGTCTTGATATTTAGAACCTTCGGAAGATTTTACATTTTGATTTATACACTAAAATTGATTACAAAAACAATAGCAGTTTCAGGAGGTTGGTCAGAAAAATAATTGATGTCATCTACAACAGGTGTTATTTCTTCCACGTCCTAATCATTTATCATCAATGGGGGATGAATCTGCTTATCAGTCTTTTTTCTTTCCCTCTGTAAAATTTGTTGTTAGAAAGGTTTTGTGTGTGGTTCTAGAAGTATATTTGTACTTTTTTAGGTTGTGCTTCCATCCATGAGATTATATTAGACAAGTTTATTAACATTGAAGTGATTTCATCAATTTTATGTTCCTCTTCCTTAATTTTTAAAGATGAGCCAATTTTTGTTTTTGCCTTCAATTTTCTTTCTACTTTATTTGATTTCACCCTCAATTTTCTTGATATTTTTCTATTAGCTTCCACTTCTATTGCATTATTCTTCATATCTTCCAAATTTGGAGATCTTCTTTCCCTTAATATTAATGCAAAATCATCATTAAAATCCTTACAGAATCTAACTTTAACAGTCATTTCTGGAGATTTACAATCTGCAAGCATCTTATTGTAAATTTTATTAAACCTTTTGATGAAATCTGATATAAGTTCATTATTATCTCTCTTAAGATCATCAAATTCGGTCAAGTAGTAGACAGGTCCCCATTGATTAATGAAGATGTTGGTTAATTTGTTCCAAGTGAAAATAGAATTTGGTTGTAACTTTGTAAATCAAATCCTAACATTTCCCTCTAAACATTGAACAAATCTCATATTTACGTCTTCATGTTCTACATTAAGATTGTCTATAAAATCCAAGAAGGCGGACAGATGATCCTCTACATTTAACCTTATTTATCCATTATACCGGGGAAGATTTTTTAGATAATATTTAGGGAAATTTTGAATTTAAGTTGTTGGTGGTAGCACTAACGTTGCATATTTGGCTGCCACAATTCCTCTTATCCTAGGAATTTGTTGTTATGAAATTGATTGTCTAGGAGACAAGGGTTTCTTGGGAGATGGATTCCCTGAGATTATAGGATTTTTTGGAAATTTAGAGCAAATGATTAGATTTTCAACTTTAGGAACAATTTTCCCTTGAACTTCAAATGATAGGGGGTGTATATAAATTTTAAACTTGTCGTAAGTTTGATCATAAGTAGAAGGATAGGTATGAATAATAGAGGATATAAAATCTCCAGGTTTGAGCCTAGGTAATTGTAATTCAAGTTCTTCTTTTGTATCATAGGATTTTGAAAGGGAGACAAGGATTTCAAAAGGCTCAAGTTTTTGAAACAATAATGTAGTTTGTAGATCTATTCCCTAAAGAAGTTCTAAACCTTGAGGAGGTAGATCAAACAAATCAGAATGTATAGGGATTTTTTCTGGTTGCTTAATTTTTAAAAATGATTCTAGGGGAAAAGAAGTAGAAGTAGAAGCTTCAAGCATACGTCTGAGGGAAGAATTTCATTCAATTCTCTCTAGATCTGATAATGGATTAAATAACTCAGGATCATAATGAGGTCTAGTATGCCTATGTGAAGCTAGATTTTGGACTATGAAGTTTTTAGGTGAAAGATTTTAGCCTGCTAACTTCTTATTCACCATTAATAGGAAAGTCTAATCACTATCCCAGGGAAATAAACTTCAAAACTTCATTCCCTGGAAACAACACCAAATTGTTGTCGTTTCTTTGTAGATAACTCTTGGCTTGAGAACTATTCCAAAGAATCTAAATGAGTATTTTATTCAAAATGGGTGATCAATGACTCAAACCACTTACATGTACATAATAAAGAAACTCCAAATATTTCTCAGAATGTTGATCTCAATATTAACAAAATACAATCCTTTAAATGCTCGTGATAGATGAAAGAGGAAAATATTTGATAATTAAACATCCTTCCTTAATACTTGAATTATCCAGTATAATAGAAGTGTATAGAAAATTTATATAGCTAACACATATATATTTAAAAGATGACAAAAGGAAAAAATTTATTGATGCAGAGGTACTAATTTAAGCAAATTACTCAATTATCTATTCCCCATATGATAACAACTTTGCGGTGGGTTTTCAGAGAGATCAACACTCAACCTAGTCTTACCCAGTACTTCTATATTACCCCAAATATATGAAGAATAACAGAAATGATTACACACGAAAACTCACATGAACACAAATGTTGCTAAAAACAAAAACTAAAAGCCTTTGATTATCTTTAAATTTTCGAAAATACAACAATGTCGCTTGATTATGTCAAAGTATCAACCCTTCTTAATTCGAATTACAAAGTATATATAGAGTCTTTGAAAAATATCTAATCTATTACATATTTTACATGAAAAACAAAACTTTAACCAAAATATTTTGGATAATTCTAAATGGCTCAAAATAAAGATCCTTGAACTGATTTATTGGAACTACATGCTATTCGAGGATGTTGTTTTCAACTACTGGCTTTAAATCTTCATTCCTCTAATTTTGTTGTTGAATCTTCTGATTTTGCTGAAATATTTCTTGAAAATATGATTCTTTTTCAACTGATAAGTTCAATGAACTTATCCCACTGGTCATCATTTAGACATGAAAATTTTATTACCTTCTTGTAAGCCTCTTCGACCTCGATAAATTTTACAAAAGTTGGTTTTCGAACAAGAAGGTGATGAATTTCATGTGAAATAAATAAATCATATGCTATCCCATGAAGAAAATTTTGACCCTTTTGATTTGTCTATTTCTATGTCATGCAATGCTTTTTGATAATCTTCCTGTTGAAGCAATTCACCGTAGGAATTCCTTAATGATGGAAGTGATTTCTATTGAAGTACGTAGAACTTCTTGTGAAATTCCCTAATTTAAACTGCCAAATTCTCACACTTGTTTTCCATCTGCAACATCATATTTTTCTTAGTTAAATATTTTTCTTACTTCAAGAAATGCATCTATCTTATCTTCAATCCCAATTTATTTTAACTCATCTATGTTTTTTGAATTTAGAATCTTAATGATCCTAGTTTCTTCTCCAGGTCTACCGCCCATCTCTTCCTTGATTTATTCAATTGTTTCCTTTTCTTTTTCTAATAGTTGTTCCTGCTCAAAATTGATTTCTATTGAAGGCCAGAAATCTAAAATTGCATAATTTATATCTATCCAGATCTGCTCCTTTGGTTCTGATAAATTTTGTGCACTGACTGAATCATCCATGTATTTCTCAAGGTTCTTTGTAAGCTTGAAATTTTTCTGCACCTCTGAAATGTATGCATTTTCTTCCTTCAACTTATTCTCTTCAACATTATACAATGATGCTTTTAACTTTTCAATTTCTACATTTCTTACTGATATATTAGCCATGGATTTTGATCATTGTTTTGTTGAATCCTAACCTATTGATCATGTTTCTATTGTTGGAACCCTTGCACTGACATTATGGTCCTTTTATTTTAGTAAATTTTCCATTCTTATTCAATCTTCTAGAATCTATTCTACAATCGTATGTAACATTGCTTATTTTTCTTTTTCAATTTCTCCCGCTTCTTGAGCTTGAGGATACTTTGTTGCTGGAAACTTTCATTTCTTTCGCAAGGGTTAGGATATCAGCACTCCTATTTTTAATAACTTCCTATGTTGCATCAACATCACTAGGGTTAACACCCAACTTAATTATTAGATCCTCTATGGATATTACTCTTGAGTCTTTGTCCAATGATGGCATTGTTTCTAATTTCAACTGTGAGTGCATATTATTCAAAGAAGATTGTAACTTTGAAATGGCCATAGTAGAACTTGTTAGCAATGAATAAATCATTTCACCCATTTGTTTATGTGAATCTATCTGGTCAATTGGGCGAATCTATTTTTATCAAAAGAGAATAAGTAAGTTTTGTAAGCTTCTATAGTTTTTGGAAATGGAACTTTGGGCTCAAGGAATGATCCAGGTGGATATTGGTGGCAACCTAACCACTCCACTTGGACCCCCACCATTGGTTATTTTAGTTTCCTTAGTTGTAGCATGGTTTACTATTTTTGGCATATATTCAGGTCTTGAAATTTCAAAGTTGTTTTGAGGCCCTAAGCGGTGTTTTTTTAGAAAATGGACCAACTTGAGTGTTTGACTAACTTTTTCATTTGAAATTCATAGTCCTCAAATAAATATTTATAACAATGTATCATAGGCATCAAACGGATATCATAGGCCAAAGTTATGACTGTTGATTTGGGGTACCATCAGATGTGCTCTAAGCCTCAAATTTTGCAGGGGGGTTGGGCACATGCATTCCAAAGAACCTAGAAATCGTTTTAGTAAATTCCACCCAGAGAAAATTATATTAAAACAACTAATATTTTTAATGGATTTCCTAAGTCTAAACTTAGGAAAATTAAAATATTAATGGGTATTAATCTAATTGTGGGTGAATCTTCTAGATAAAGACAGAGATCAAGTCAAAATGTTCTGAGCCTTTGATTAGGAGTTAATTTAGGTCATTGGTTGTCCAATAGGAAGATATAAGAAGGGGCTTGAGGATCATTTGGAAAATTCACTAAGAGATCAAGAGATAAAAATTTTGAAGTGGGAAGTTCTTAGGAGGAAATTTTGATTGAAGAGATCGTTTGCAGTAGAGGGGTAGGGACAGTGATCAAGAGTAAGATTTCCAGATTCGGAGAGGTGGTAGTAAGAGGTTGAGTTATTCCCAGTGCAGGAAATCACAAGTGTAGGAAGCGTGAGTGTAGGAACACACAAGTGCAATTAATCGCTAGTGCGGGAACACATTGGTCTAGGAAAGCACAAGTGCAGGAATGTGTGAGTGCAGGAACACACAAGTGTAGGAATGCGAGTGCAAGCAACACAAGTGCCAAGGTTGGTTAGGGATTATCTTTGCCAAATTTTCTTGTTGTTTTGATTTCAAGTTGGGCATCCATAGATGTAATTAGATTTCACTGTTGCATAATAAAATAAAACCCTCACTATTGCACCAGTTTTCCCACATTCGGTTTTTCTAGGGACATATGTCCAAAAATAATGATGTCCTATGTGTTGGTATTTCCTTGCTTAGTTTCTATGTTTCAGAATCATATTTAATTTGGTGTAGGCCGCTTCAATATTTCAAGAAGAAATCTAAAATAAGTTTTTAATGTAATTTACAATCTAGGTGAAGTAGTTTCAGCTAGTTGCAGTAGGATTCTAGAAATTGTTAGATCTAGGAATTTTCACATGGTATCAAAGTTGTTGATGTGAAACAAGAAGAGCAGATCTAGCATTGAAGCAAGGGCCAACTTGTTGCAAAAAGCAGTACTTTGAATCCCCTGAGGGATTGCACAATTCTAGCTAGGAGGTCTATATTTTCGTGGGTGTCTCTCTCTGAGTGAGCTGAAAGAGAGGTAAGACTTCCAGATCGAGAATTTTCCAAGGCAGGGGAAATCACACAGAGCATCAGTGCAGATCTATAGGGATACAGTATTCTACAAGCTAAGTGTTGGGTAGAAAAGTCGTGAGAAGAAGGAAGTAGATCACATAGTGAGGGAGTACTTCCTCAGTGATTTCTTGCTGAGGAAATTAGTATTTCTCATTTGCTAAGCAGCAGAGGAGTAGTAGACTTACTAGCTCCATCAGGGAGTGCGTAAGCCAGCCTAGAAGATACGCAATAAGGAGAAAGAGGGAGTTGTTTGACAGTTTTCGAAGGATATGGCAACCAGTGGCTTGAAGGATCATGATAGGTTGGACGGAGCTTCTAACTATGTCATCTAGAAGGCTAGAATGTCTTTCCTTCTAGATGAGCATGCCCTCAAAATATATGTTGATAGTGTGGTAGTTATCCATGTGGATGCAGATCCTCGAAGAAGTACAGAGCTAAAATGGAAAAGGCCAAGAGGATGATCCTGGATGGAGTCAAGGATCACATGGTGTGCCATGTTGATAGCAAAGCAACTGCTAACGAGATGTGGTATGCTTTGGCCACATTCTATTAGGTATCTTCTAAGCAACGGGAGATGTACTTGGAAATAGAAGTTCAGATCTACGGAGATGCAGAAGGGAGAAGATGTGGATCCATTCCTCACGAAGTTGAAGGAGATGTGCCATGAGTTGTTGGCGTACATACACCTCAGGATTCAGAGTTAGTAAGAATGGCCCTAAATTTTGTCTCAGATGAGTGGCAAGTTTTTGTCTAGAGTATCCTAGGCAGAGCAACATTGCCTAATTGGGATGAGATGTGGGCAGCTCTAAAACAAGAAGAGCTTAGGAGAGACCTGGTTAAGGTCAAACTTGACGGAAGAAACAGTAGCAGTGGATCGAAGCCCAAAGTAGAGGAGGAGAATAATGCATCCCTTGCATTGAAGGGGCGGTAGGGGAAACATAGACGAAAGAAGGACATCTCCAAGATGAAGTCTTTTAGATGTGGTGAGATGGACCACTATGCATCCCTGTGTCCATTGATGAAAAATGACAAGGATGAGAAGCACAATCCTAATATTACAGATGCAAAGATTGAACAAGACGATGAGTTCACCATGACAGCCAATATACCTCCAAGAGGGAGGTGGGCTGATTTAGAACTGTAGTTTGATAGAGCTACAAATGGGTAAGATTCTTGAGGAGACCACCTCTTGGATCATCACCTTGCTACAGGATCACATGATTAGTAGTAGCGGGATGGAGGAGTTCTCAGTTGATTCCATGGAGTGTTGATTTGACATATGTAGTAGTTAGTGGCACCGGAACTTGAACAATGTGAAGCAAAGAGGAAGCAATCCAGAGATTCAGTAGTGTAGTGGCTTCAGAGGACAGCGTGGATCTAGCAGCAGTCATACCTTCAGCACCAAGTTGTATCCACTAGATACTTATCCAATTTTGGGTATTTTTAGTTTCTTCTCTTAGCAACTAAGTTGAAGTACAGATACAGTTTTAGTAGTGGAAGTGATAACAGCGTAGCAGATGCAACATTTGAGAGGGATTTGTAGTACCAATGTAGCATTGGAAGTGGTAGTGTCAAAGGAAACAATACAGCAGCAGTAGCAACATAGTCATTGGTGGACATCATGTCAGACATCAGTAGTGTAGACTACGATGCTTAAGAGTTAGAGCAGTATGCAACAACATATATTTCTAGAGCACATTCCTTGCTAAGAGGGAGTGTTGATTTTGGGTAGCACCAATGTGCCCTAAGCCTCAAATTTTACAGGGAGGCTTGGGCACATCCATTCCAAAGAACCCATAAACCATTTTTGTAAATTCCACCAAGATACAATTATATCAAAATAATTAATATTTTTAATGGAGTTCCAAAATCTAAACTTAGGAAAAATAAAATATTAATGGGTATTAATCTAATTGTGGGTGCATCTTCTAGATAAAGATAGAGATCAAGTCAAAATCATATGAGCCTTTGATTAGGAGTTAATATAGGATGTTGGTTGTCCAACAGGAAGATATAAGAAGGGGATAGAGGATCATTTGGAAAATACACCAAGAGATCAAGAGATCGAATTTCTGAAGTGAGAAGTTCTCAGGAGGAAATTTTGATTGAAGAGATATTTTGCAATAGAGGGGCAGGGATAGTGATCCATAGAGGCAGTAGCAAGAGGTTGAGTTATTCCTAGTGCAAGAATGCACGAGTGCAGGAACGCATGATTGTAGGAATGAGCAAGTGCACGAACACGCAAGTGTAAGAACATGAGAGTGCAGGAACGTGAGTGTAGGAGCATGCAAGTGCAGGAACATGAGTGCAGGAAAAATGAGTGTCGGGGTTACTTAGGGAATATCTTTGCCATATTTTATTGTTGTTTTGATTGCCAATTTGGCATCCATAGATATATTCAGATTTCACTCCTGCATAATAAAATAAAACCTTCACTGTTGCACAGGTTTTCCCACATTGGGTTTTTCTGGGGTCATATATCCAAAAATAACAATGTCCTATGTGTTGGTATTTCCTTACTCAGTTTCTGTGTTTCAGAATCATATTTAATTTGGTGTAGGTTGCTTCAGTAATTTGCTTCAATATTTCAAGAAGCAATCTTAAATAAGTTTGTAATGTAATTTACGATCTAAGTGAAGTAGATTTAGCTGGTTGCAGTAGGATTCCAGAGATTGTTAGATCTAGGAATTTTCATAACAACCTCAGGAGGTTGATGTACCAATTCACCCCAACAAGGCTCATAAATTGTTTGTGCTTCATCTCCTAGGGTTAGGTTTTTGGATTTTTATGGTTTTTCATTGTTTTGAAATAATGAATAGGCCTGTGAGCCTCATTGTAGCAAATTTTAGAAGGCATGTAGCTACCACATCTCTTCTCAGAGAGAAGCTACCATCACCCGAGCAAGTTTATTTCCGTTCTGCATGTAAACAGTTATCAGTACTTTGTTATTAATTAATTGAAGTTTTGTTTTTGTTTTATCACTATGTTTGTTCATATTTGTATTTCATGTCATTCCTCCATAAATCCAGATTAGTGGTATCAAAGCGGTCTTCTATTTCTCTGTTTTTTGTGCATGTACCCAACGAGGTCGAGGTACAAGGAGTTAGTACTTGAATTGGTGTAACCCTTGCAAGAACATCCCTGTCGACACTGACGACCGCACACGGGGGAAGACAAGAAAGATGAGGGAACAAGAGATCCTATCAAACTACTGGTCGAAGAAGTCCTCGAATGGAAAAGGAACAAGATGATGGATAAATTTTCTAAGATCCTTCAAAAAATGCCAAAAGGCGACATATATCATCCAGTAGTCACTTCAGAGGCATCACCCCGTTCATGCTACAAGTTAACTTTGACTTATTTGAAGGTCAAATAGATGCAGATGTCGTAGATAAATGGTTGAATATGTTGGAAGGATATTTTTTAGTTCATGATTTTTCTGACAGAGAAAATATTAATTTTTATCTCCTCAAAGTCGGCCCCCACATCAAGGACTAGTGAGAAACCTACTATTAGCAAAACGATGAAAACGAAACCTCATTATTTTCAATTGCACCCACGTGGAATTTCTTCCAAGATGTCATCAAGGAACAATATTACCCTATAGGGAGCTATGAAGGTAAGTACATAAAGTGGACCACACTTCGGCAAGGAAGGGACCAAGCCCTACCAAAGTTCACAAATATTTTTCATACCCATTGCACAAAGTTTGGTATCAAGTATTCTAAGTGAAATCTAGTACTCAAGTACAATGATTGTCTACACAAATACATTCAAGAAAAGCTAGAGTTCCTAGACATATACTCACTTGGCGTCGCATACCAATATGGTGTTAATATTGAGCAGAAATTCAAACAGAAGAAGCGAGACTTGGATCTGCAAATCCAAAGAAAGGAAAATGTACCCCTAAACCATAGAACAAAGGGAAAATCCAAGGCGGGGTTACCCAGGACAACCCATCAAAGCCGCAAGCAAAGAATAGCACCACTAATACAAAGAAGGACATGGGGAAGTGGTGTGAGTTCCACAAGAGCCCAACTCACAACACAAGTGAGTGTCGTTCTAAACAATCACTAGTGGCTAAGCTAAAGGATCCAAAGTCAAATGCATGTTTCGACTTTGAGTCAGACCCCAAAAAGGGGAATGAAAAAGAGAAGCAGATTATTGACTCAAAGCCCAATGCCACCATTTCCACTCATAATGTGGGTGAAGGGTTCTCCATTGTAGCTCATTATTGACAGTGGGAGCCAAAATAACCTCATTTCAATAGATGTCGTGATGTGATTAGGTCTACCAAACACACCACACTCGCAACCGTACACCATCGGGTGGCTTCACCAAGGATGAGATCTCTATGTCAGTTAATAGTGTTTCCTACCCTACAACATCAAGTCGTTCACAAATAAGGTACTATGTGATGTTTCTCCTCCTGAAGTTTGTGATTTGTTATTAGGCTAACCATACTTGTGGAAGCGCCATGTTGTGTATGAGTCTAGGCATCACGGTATTATTATTACTTTGGGAAATAAGTTTTATAGGATACAAGAGGTAGCCCCGCCTACTTCCATCTCTTTGATCTCTACTTAGAAACACAGTAAGATCATCTCCCATACCAGAAAATTTGTGTTTTTTTATATTCCTTCTCAAAGTAAGGGGAAGATCATGGCCACATCCATGACCCCTAGGAAATGTTCCTCCATGCAAAAAATGCATATGGATAAGGCCTTGGAAGAATACAGAGGTGTCTTCTCCTCACCCACAAGGGTTCCTTTACACTATCAAGTCAAGCATTCAATCAATCTAACCCCTAGAGCACATATACCTAATGGGCCAATATACCATCGCTCCATTTTAAAAAATGAAGAGTTCAAGCATCAGAACTAGGAGCTGCTTCAATAGGGGCACATCCAACCAACTTCCTCACCTTGTGGGAGCTCAGTTGTACATGTACAAAAGAAGGATGAGACCTAGAGGCTCTGCATTGATTATTGGGCACTGAAAAAAAAAATCATTGTTAGGAATAGGTATCCAATATCATGGATTGATGACCTTCTTGATCAACTCAAGGGGGTGAATTATTTCAAAAAGATTGGTCTGAATTTGGGTTATCACCAGTTCCAATAGAGCCCACATATGTCTGGAAAACCACCTTCAAATCAAAGGATGGCATTTTTTGAATGGTTGGTCATGCTCTTTGGGTTGAAAAAATACCCTACCACTTTTATGAGGGTGATGGATAACATCTTGCATCCCTTCACCAAATAGTTCATGGTTTTATATTTGGATGGCATTCGTATCTTAGCAAGAGTTGGAAAGAGAACTTGCAACACATTCGATAAGTCCTTTAAACATTGTGCCAACCAAGAGAAAAGCACCTTTTGCATGAACGAGGTACAATATCTAAGCTACATCATAGACCAACAAGTCATGGATGTGGATCTGGCTAAGATCCAAGTCATACAGGATTGGCTAGCCTCAGCCACTCTCAAAGACCTTCGCAGTTCTTTGGTCCTTACCAATTTTTATCAGAGGTTTGTGTTGAGATTCTCAATATCACTTGGCCTTTGAGTCAAGTTACCAAGGGTAGAGTGAAAACAATTTTTTTCTTGGTCCATGTCCCAACAGAAGGCATTCGTTGAGTTAAAGCATCGCCTCTACTTTTCACTTGTATTCACATTTCGAAAGCTACAAAAACCATTTGAAATCGGTACAAACACCTCTAACTATGTTATAGGTGTGGTTCTCACCTAGCAAGGGAATCCTATGGCCTATCACAGTGAGACACATTTTGACATAATTCAACAATAACCTACCTATGATAAGGAAATGTATTCCATCATGTAGGCCTACTGACAATAGAAACATTACATTCTTGGGAAAGAGACCGTCATCCACACAGATCACGGACTCTTATTGTTTATACAAACCCAAAGGAATTTATAGAATGATTGCTACCAGAAGTGTTCCACATATATACAACAATTCTATTTGAATATCAAGTACAAGAATGGAAGCACCAATCATGTTGCAGATTTCCTTAGTCGACCACAGGTTGTAGCACTGACTACTGTTCCCAGCTCTTGTGACCACGAGACCTCTAGATGGATGCAACTATATAAAAATGATCTAAATATTTCCACCACATACCATATACTAGTGGATGGAAAGCAAGTTCCAGACTTCCGCCTCTAGGATGCATTATTATGCTACCTGGGTCACCTCTGTGTTCCTTCAAGTGAACATACCAACATGATTTGGAAGGCACACTACAGTTGGGTCGCAGGACACATTGGTGTGGAGAATATTGTGACCATACTATGGAGGTATGTTTTTTAGCCAAATATCCTACAAGATGTTGGGAAATACCTCATATCTTGCACTAACCGTGTCGTTGCCAAGCAAACTATTAAGAACAAAGGCTTATATACTTTTTTGGGAAAAATACTAAGAGGGGCGGTGATGAGGATAAGTAGCATATATAGGATCAATATGTACGTGAATGTGATGAGGATAGCGTATATCCATTTAACTAAATTTTCAACTAATTCATCATCTGTTTAACTTGAACCAGTGCATCAAGACTTCTTTAGACATTAATTAAATAGTAACCATGTGTAGGAAGAACAAAATAAACCATCACATGTAAGTAATACATCAACACACATGAACACCAAGATTCTTAGGTGGAAACCAAATGTGGGAAAAAACCACTGTTGTTGTCGTCTTTGTCTTCGTCTTTTATTATAATGAAAAACTTCTTATAATATTGTATTGGCATAGACTCATACTAACACATAAGCACCCACCTACAGAAGGCTACAACCTTCTCTCGTTCTCCAACACTCCTTGGAAGGGAGCTCCAACCCCCTTCTCTCTTTTACGGCACACACCAGAAGGGAGCTCCTACCACCTGATCTGATTTACCACCTACTACTGGAAGGAAGCTTCAAGTCGCTTACTGAAGGCTCCAACCCTCAACACTTCCTTGGACCATGTTTCATAAATTTTCACACTAGATCCACCTGATATAAAACATCACAACTTGTAGGCCACTTTTCATCAAACTTTCAAACTGGACCCACTACCATCATTTAAACCCAATACCAAATATCAAAACTGAATCTGATCACTACAACAAATCCCTCAATCATTGAACCAATTGAATTAACCAATCACTGAACCAACTCAGACCCAAATCAATCAACTTATTCTCAAACAAACAAAGCAGTTAGATTGGTGTAACTAGAATATCAATATTGAACCCTAATGCTACATCAACTTACTGAACTAGCTGAAAACATTGATCAATAAAGTGTCAGAATATATATGCTACTTTACTTTAGAAAATATGCATGTATATGCAACTTCCTTGAAGAATACCTATGTACAAATCTCAAAACATTGAACCTTGAAACTGAATCACTTTCATTTTGAAACAAACACTTAGTTACACCTTGAACCATTGAATTACTCTGAAATAATCACAAAACCATCATAGACGTTCAATCACATACAGCTAGCAACATCATCACTCTCCAATCAATCAATTCAACATTAATAATCATTGTTAAACCCAGATCATCAAGTAAGACTTCATTGACATATAACGGAAACACAGCAAGACTGATTACACTGATCCGACATCTTATTTAGCAAAACCGTAGCTTATATACGCACTTTTCCACAAAACACTTCTGTATGTATACGCTCTCTTCAGGAATCAAACCTGAGCAAAAATCTGTCCAAAGTGCAGAATCAACATGTGACTTACCAACATTAAACTCGCGTATGTACATGCCTTTCAGGTTATCAAACCCTGTATGCACGTGCCTTTCAAGTTATCAAACCTACATAAATATCTGCAACTATTGACTTATAGTTTTGTTGCACATCAGACCTTCAAAACAAACCCATCTCTTGGCATACATAATAAAACATGTGTTACACATAAATATTACAGATCATTATCAATATAGTCATTTCAAATCTATTGGATCTGATCCATCATCAAATTCCCACGTGCATACTTAGTTTTAGATCGAACAATTCATTAATATCCCATTATATGCACACTTACTTCGGATCTAATTATTCATGAAATATTCATTACTTGCACACTCAAACACTTTGATCTTAATCTCCTTATATAGTGTAGGGGTTATCCAATACCATAGGTCAAATCCTTAGTAATGTCGATGGTATTATTTTATGGGATCAAATATCTATTTTCACGCTCAGTGCTATGGGCCAATACCATGGTAAAGACCCTTGGTATTTAGAATACCATGGTGCAGAAATTTTACGTGACTTTTCTTCACCAAACCTGTAACACCCTCCTCCCACATCTACCCAAGTAACTGACCAATTGGGGTAAACATGTAACAAGAGGCTACTACAATATGATTCGACCTCCTAAGTCACATTAATATAGTGAAATTGACATAAACACACCATACATACCTTCAACATCAACAATAGGACTCCTAGGAACCATACCAACCTTTCTACTAACCAACCCCTGAGTCCCACTGAGTTTTAAGCTATTAAATCTTTGGAAGCTTCCATTCTATAGGCATGCCAGTGTCCAGAGAGATCTGGACGCTCCCACAAGCCTACATGCCTGCATCTGGGGACTATTTCCAGCAGACCTATGCCAGAGTCTAGGGAATTTAAGGCACTTTTCAAGCCTAGAATTTTGTCCACTGCCTAAAACTTGTTCTAACTTTCGTAATCCATTAAACACATGATGAAAATGCTAATAAACTAAAAACTAACTCTGGGATTGGGCATGACCATCCACAACCGGAACTAAAATTTTGTCAAACACTTGGTATCAATGCAATCTACAAGTGTCAATGATAGATCTAAGCATAGGGGTCTCATACATGTCTAAGATTCAGTATGAGGCATTTTTTCCTTATTGCTTTTGTTGCAGTTTCTTCCATTAGACCATATATACATTTTTCATTCATATACAAGTAAAAACATGATGGAATCCATACATAGCCACTATCATAATACATATTTATAAACATCATAATAACAACAGAAATACCAAGGATATAATAGCCATGGAATACACATATAAACCAGTATAATACTCATGAGATAAAAAGGAGAAATAACCTCATATAAATTATGCAAAATCCAACCCAATATGGGACTACCACATTCCACCCAACCGTATAATGGTTGAACCAAATCTATCTTCATCCATTCACCCCAATGCCATATTCCAAGCATGAATGTGGGATCTCATAGAACACATCAATCCAAAATCATATAGGGCTTCGAGACGCCACCCACCTCAAGCCATAAAATAGTGCTTCCACATCATGGTCGGACATCACAAAACCATCATCATATTGGTCTCTACCCAAGCCTTCCAAGGCTCTAGAGTTTTTGTTCTAACCAAGGTTTCCAGGACTAGTAACTCAACCCGTAGTTTATACCGGGCTCCGGAGCGTTTTTCCAACCAAGGCTACAGGATTAGTAACTCAATCCACAGCTTTTAGTGGGCTCCAGAATGTTTGTCCAACCAAGGCTCCAAGACTAGTAACTCAACCCACCTAGGGCTCAAGAGGGTTTGTCTAGCCAAGGATCCAAGACTAATAACTTAACCCAAGCTATTATAGGACTCCAAAGTGTTTTTCCAACCAAGGCTCCAAGACTAATAACTCAACCCAAGCTGTTACAGGGCTTCCAAAGTGTTTTTCCAACCGAGGTTGCAGGACTATTAACTCAACCCAAGCTGTTACAAGGATTACCGAGCGTTTTTCCAACCAAGGCTCCAAGACTAATAACTCAACCCAAGCTAAGGAAACATGAGAACCAACCAAAATAAAACAAGGAAATAAATCTGTAATCACCATGGCCATCCAGGAAATGGCAAGGCTAGGCAAAACCATTGTTAATCCAAGCATTCCTCCATGCCAATGATAGCTCATAACCAAGAAACCACATGCATTTTGTTAGATGATCCAAAATAAATATTATCATAGGTTATAAAGTTAGAATAAAATAATTATTAATTTAACATATTAATTACTAATTATTAATCTAAAATATTTAATTATTTAATGGAGACATTTATAATTAGTATATTGTTGTAACAAGATATGACTCTACAAATGTGTCGTATCTTAGGCTCTAATTTAGGAGAATTGTTGGTAAGTTGTTTGAATAGATTTTATTGTAAATGGACACTTGTTATTTTATAAGTGATCCATAATTAGAGGTAGTTAGGACATTGAGCTTATAAATAGCTCATTGCAAGAGTGTTTTGTTGTTCGGGTGTAAACTCTTGCAAAATTCCAAATGTAATTGTTTTTCTTATTAATAAAATTACAAGTGTCCTAATCCAAAGATACATTACAATAGATACCAAGTTCATCCCTGAACTTAGTAAATTTTATCTACCAAGAGGTTTCATGAAAATGAAGGACAATAAATTGGCTTGAGGACATCTTTGGCAATGAGAGATCTGATATGATGATACTTGGTGTCCACATGCTTTGTCTTTGAATGAAAAATTGGGTTCTTGGCAAGCCTGATGGCTAACTGGCTGTCAATGAATAATGACATAGATTTTGCTCGAGAAATTCCCAAGTCCTGCAAAATCCTGCGCAACCAAACAATTTTGCATGATGCTTCCCATGCTGAAATGTACTCTACTTCTGCTGAAGAAGTGGCCACTGTAGCTTGTTTCTTACAACTCCAAGACACTGTTGTTGACCCCATGTTCATTAAATAACTTGATGTTGATGCTCGATCATCAATACTTCCAACAAAGTCTCATTTGAAAATCCACCAAGTACAAAGTTTTTAGTCTTTATGTAAAGAAGACCAAAATATTTTATTCCTTGGATATATCGAAGAACTCTTTTGGTGGCATTCCAGTGGTTGTCTCTTGGTTCCTGCATAAAACATGAAAGAATATTCACTACATAAGATAGATCAGGGTGAGTATTTGTCAAATAAATCAAGTTGCCAATCAATTGTCTATAAGTAGTGTTGTCCACCATTCCCCCCTTTCAAATTTTGAAAGTTTCAAGTTTTGCTCCATGGGGGTAAGTACGAGCTTGCAATCCTACATTCCAAGTCATTGAAGAACCTCTGTTTCATACTTACTCCGAGAAATGAAAATACGATGTGGATGTTGGAAGACTTCAACTCCAAGATAGTAGTGAATTAATCCCAAATTTTTCATCTTAAAACCTGCATGTAACTCCTTTTTCACTTGTGAAATATGATCATCATTGTTCTAGTAATGATCAAATCATCTACATACATAACAAGAATCACCAGAAATTTACCTTGTTGTCGCACATACAAAGTATCATCAGATTCACTTCATTGAAAACCAACTTTCCTAAGGTATTCATCCATTTTTGCATACCAAACTCGGGGAGCTTGTTTTAACCCACATAAAGACTTGATCAATTTGCAGACTTTATGTTCCTGCCCTTTAATTTAAAACTTGGTGGTTGTGTC
This sequence comes from Pinus taeda, assembly GCA_000404065.3. NCBI lineage: Eukaryota > Viridiplantae > Streptophyta > Pinopsida > Pinales > Pinaceae > Pinus > Pinus taeda. The sequence goes on from APFE031714369.1 coordinate 38,153, forward strand.
ATATACACTTCTTCCTGTAAATCCCCGTTGAGAAAAGCACTTTTTACATCCATTTGATGAACTTTCCACCCTTTCTGAGTGGCCAATGCAAGTGTTAATCGAATGGTGTTCCATTTAGCGATAGAAGAAAAATTTTCCTCATAATCAATGCCTTCCTGCTGCGCAAAACCTTTAGCGACAATTCTTGCTTTATACTTTTCAAGTTCTCCCTTTTGTTTGTACTTAATTTTGTAAACCCATTTTCATCCTATGGGTTTAACATTTTGAGGACAATCAACAAGTTTCCAAGTGTTGTTATCAATTACTGCTTGATATTCTTCAATCATAGCATGTTGCCATTCTTTATGTTTTACTGCTTCATTGTATGTGGAAGGTTCAGTAAAATCATTTGCTATCAATGCAAAATTTCCTTCACGTCTATGTGACTTCCTTGTTCCTGCTTATTAGGCCTTACATCTTTCAAAAGTTGAACTGCCCATTTTGGTATTTGATGCTCACTTGTTTGAGATTCTAAAAAGTCACCATCATTGTAAAGGGGATTAATGTAAACTGATGTTCGTCGATTAGTGGAAGATTCTGGAGAATCACTATCAGAAGAATTGTTGTTGCTTGGAGATGTGGATGAACTGCTGGAAGATCCAGGTGGTGTTGTTGAAGTAGAAGGACTGGATGAATCATCTTCAGATGAAGGAAAATTAAGTTCATACCAATTTAGTGAATTTAGTTTACTTTGCGTATCTCCTTTTCTTTGACTGCCTTTAGTTTCTAAATTTTGAAGTAGACTTTCTATTTCTTCAGCATTCTTACTCTCAGTTTCATCAAAAATTACATCCATGCTCACAATAAATTTTCCATTGGTCAAAAGATGGTACCCTTTCTTCTCATCAGAATATCCAATCATTGTGCATTTCAAACTTCTTAAGTCAAGCTTAGTTCATTTTTCATTCGGAACTAAGGCATAACATACTGATACAAAAGCTCTAAGATGTTTAACTCAAGGTTTGAAACCAAACCAAGCTTCATAAGGTGTGATTCCGTCTAAAGAAGTAGTTGGAGATATGTTTCTTAAGTAGACAGTTGTATGAATTGCTTCTGCCCAATATGTTGAACTTAACTTTTGAAAGTTAACATAGATATCGCCATTCCTAACAAGGTGCGATTCATTCTTTCTACTACTCCATTTTGATGTGGAGTGTAAACATTTGTAAGATTTCTTCTTATGCCATTATCACTGCAATAATTTTTTAATTCATTTGAAGTGAATTCTCCCCCATTATCTGTCTTGAGAGTGCCTATCTTTTCGTTGACTTCATTTTCAACAAGTTGGTGAAAAATTTTAAACTTTTCATATGCTTCTGACTTTTGCTTCAAGAAATAAACCCAAGTCATTCTACTAAAATCATCAATGAGTAGTAAGAAATATTTGCAACCACCGAATGAAGTTTGTAGTGGTCCACAAACATCACTATGAACTAGTTGTCACAGCCTATTTGCACGCCATGAACTTGTTGAAAAACTTTCTTGACTTTGTTTTCCATAAATGCAAGCTTCACATTTTTCATTTTCCTTTTTGAAAGTTGGAAGTCCCTTAACCATCCCTTGTTTTTGCAATTGAGAAATACTATCAAAATTTAAATGTCCATATCTTACATGCCACAATCTTATAAGTGAAATTCCTTTAGTCACTTCCCCTGCAAAGTCAAAATGCATTGGAATAACCCTCCCTTTCACCTTTAACAATTTTACATCTTCATGACCTGTCACCACTATTTGCAAGCTCTGTTTGACTGAATTAATCTTAACTAAGACATCTTCCATAATTACCTGATGTCCTGCTTGTCGAATTGTGACTAAAGATAGCAAATTTTTCTTAAAGGTCGCTACATACCATACATTTGAAATCATTTTTTCTCCAATGCTAGGGAGAAAAACTTTAACTAGACCTTTTCCATAAGGAGTATGTTTTGTATCATCTACAAGAAAGATGGAATTAAGATGACAATCTTGAAAATTCCAAAAGAAGTCTCGTCGACAAGTCATGTGTTGAGTTGCTCCTAAATCCAAGATCCAAGCATCTTCATAATCAATTTTAAGATAAGAGGAAAGTTGTAATGTCGGCGAAGAAGTAAAGACATAATCTAAACCATCATCATCTTGATCATTTGTAAATTGTGTTGAGTGCTGATGAAACTTGGGGATTTTATCAATAGAAGTCCAACAATCTTCAGCATAATGTCCAACTTTGTTACATCTTCGACACACCGTTTGAATTAAGTCTCTTCCTCTTCCTGGAGATTGTCCTCTTCCTCTGCTTTGACTTCTGTTTTGAGGTTTTCCTCTACCTTGATTATTATTTCCTCTTCCTTGAAAATAGCCTCTTCCTTGACTGTTTCCTCTGCCTGAAATGTTGCCACTATTAAAGTTGTTTCCTCTGCTTTGGCTTTGACCTCGACTTTGTACATTATGTGTTGCTTGATTATGATTGAAATTCCCTCTACCTATGTTTCTAGAACTGTCAGTTGATGATGATTTAATAGTGTTGGCCTCTGTGAGAAAGACATTTTCACCAACTTTCTTTTTCTTCCCAAAGGTTTTATCATGTTGGGTCAACATTTCGCAGAGCTCATCAAACTTTAGCTTCTCTAACTTTCCAATTAATTGTAGAGTTTCCAAAAAATGTGTGTAGGAAGAAGGAAGTCCAACAATTAAAATTGTGACCATAAAACTATTATCTACTGCTTGAAAACCAGCATTAATGATTTCTTACTTAATATTCTTAAGTCTGGAGATGTACTCAAGAACATCATCTCCTTCAGTCAATTTTTGTTGCAACAACTTTAATTATAGATCAATTTTCTTTGATTCAGGCCAACTATCAAAGAAGTCTTTAAAAATTCTCAAAGCAGACCATGCACCTGTAGCATTTACTATATGGACATACATTTCATCATTAACAAAAGATTTAAAGAGAGTTAATGCCTTGGCGTTCTTAACTTCCCATTTTTCTAGTGTAGCTACATCTGTGGGTTTATTTGTCTTAATATCACCATCACATATATCATGCCATAGTTCATTATAAATGATAGTGCTTTCGATGAGGCGTTGCCATGTTTTGTAAGATTTTGTGCCTCCAAGTTTGTAGGAATCAGAAAACAAATTAATTAACTTTGACATTATAGTGTTGAAGCTTCACACCAAGAATCAAGCTCAAAAAAAAAAAAATATCAAGATGGGCAACACAACATGAAACACACTACGCAAAAAATGATCTATCGGGGCTTGGCCTTGACCCTCATATAGTCGTTGAAACAGGAGAAAAATGACTAAGCTTTGCACTTGTCTCTAGTCAATTTCTCAAAAATTTACAAGGTAGCTTTCAAAATTTGACTTTTAAAATTCTCTTGCAAATCCTGGTAAAACAAAATGTTACCCACCCTCAATGTAAAATTACTTTGAGTTACAAAAAACACTTATCTCTCCAAATAAAAAATTACAAATAAAATCTCCTTATTCTCCAAAATTTACAAAATTTACTATCCCTAACATTTTCAAATAACCCTTACACCTTCTCACACCTTATTTCTCCAAGAATATTACAAATAATAGTAAATTCCTTATATATCCATATTATAAATAATAGAAACTTCCTTATTTCTCCGAGTTACAAACAAAACAAAACAAAAATACCTTATCTCTCTAAATTACGAAATCCACAGCTTCTCTCTCCACTAAAAATATAAAATTTTAAAACAAATTACACCTTGTCACTCCATTGAAATACTCCACATTATCAATATCATAAATCCTTAACAAAATACAATAAACCTTTATTTCGGGTCCAGATCCAATAAAAAAAAAAAGAGATAAAAGAACCCGAGAAACTATGCTTGAGCGATCCGAACTGGAAACCCCAGAATACCCTGCAAAAGAAACATAATGAGGGTTTCTGTGAGGAAAAAATACATGCAACTTGGTACTTGTAAGCAAAACCTACTATAAGTGTTGATCCCGATGTCCTCTTGCACTTTCCTGCTCCTTCTTTGCCTTATTTCTCCAAAACTCCAAGTATGCCACTATTTGGTCAATTTAGTGTGTCCTAAATTGCTACATTAATTATCAATCCGGGATTCGTAAGCTGATGAAGTGTGGTGCATTATATGTGCAAGATAACCTATTTCTTACTTTTGTCGTTTTTTATTTTTATATTTTTTTGGGGGGTTTTATCTTTGTTTGTCTCCTAATGTGAAAGAAAACTCTAGAAGGAAAGTATGGATATAGATTTTAAGGAAATTTTGTCCTTTATAGTGATTTCCAGATCTTAACGCTCCAGAGGGTCTTAGAACATACTAATGATGAAATTAATACCTGAACAAAAATAAAAATGTGTTGCTACTTAAGTCAAACAAGAAATGAACTATTGATCATGAAACCATTATCCCTGCTGCTGTCTAAATAGAAAAAATGAATTAAGCTACTGCACTTCAAACAAATCAAAAATTGCAATCTAATAAAAGTAAAATCAAATTACATCATTCATAGTCTGATTCCTCGCTAGGTAGTCTAAGCTTTGGATTTCGGAGGTAATCATCAATAACATGAGCAATCTGATATCTAATTGTAGAAAAGTAAAACTAAAATCAAATCACATCAATTCATAGTCTGACCCCTCGCCAGGTAGCCTAAGCTATGGCTTTCGGATGTAATCATCAACAACTTGAGCAATCTGATATCTAATTGCAAGAAAGTAAAAACTAAAATCAAATCACATCAATTCATAGTCTGAACCCTCGCCAGGTAGTCTAAGCTATGGCTTTCGGAGGTAATCATCAACAACTTGAGCAATCTGATATCTAATTGCAGGAAAGTAAAAACTAAAATCAAATCACATCAATTCATAGTCTGACCCCTCACCAGGTAGTCTACGTTATGGCTTTCAGAGGTAATCATCAACAACTTGAGCAATCTGATATCTAACTGCAGGAAAGTAAAAACTAAAATCAAATCACATCAATTCATATTCTGACCCCTCGCCAGGTAGTCTAAGCTATGGATTTCGTAGGTAATCATCAACAACTTGAGAAATCTGATTTCTAAACTGTCTAACAAAGCAAATGAACTAAACTGAAATCAACAAAACAGAACTAGAATTACAAAAAACTAAGGAAAGCAAGTCAGTAGAAAGATTGATTCCATGTCACTACTTTTTGCAAAAGAAAATGTGTAAAAGTGCCTGGGCCTACTTCTATCCTGAAACATACACACACACTGATCAGCGTTAACAATACTATACAAAGCTTGTAATATCATGAACAGGAGTGAAGTGTTAATACCATGGCCAAAGAAATATGCACAAGTGAATAACTATGGAATATATGCAATGGAATTAAAGAAACACTACATAAAACTATACAGCAATAAAAGAACAAAACCTCAATGTGCAGGGGCCCTCTTCACAACCTCGGTCAACAGCTATCAATCAAGAATTATGCTCACGCAATCATGTAGAAACAAAGTCTTCCTTTATATTTCAAAACAGCATTATCACAGTGGGACTAGTGTCTCGACACAGCAACTTAACAGTAAAATTACGTAAGCAAAAATACTAACTGTATGCGTTTGGAAACACAATATTTATAACAAGAAACTCACAATTGTTTTCCTATGAACTACGTTGACAGAGGACATGTAAAAGACAGCGTCCATGGATTTAGCATCATGGTTGCCGAGATTATGCAATCTATTGAAAGCGACTGTTGGATCCACATCGTGGGGCAGCCTACAGGTGTCAATGTGCCTCCAGGGATCTAGAAACGGCCACAAAAATCTTCCCGTGTTTTAAAACGGAGTCCTGTTGTCGTAGGACTCCCCTGTTTGACCATTGCTTGACCACTGTTGACCACGTCTTTCCCTGATGAATCCGGCTGAACCTATAGGACCTTATCTATGTCCAGATCATTTCCAACTTGCCCATGTCACTTGCTTTGCCTGATGACACCTGCAACCTGGAGTTTAACAAAAACGGCTACGGAAAGTTGAACCAGCTGCGGAAAGTGGCTGCATTCCATAGCTCATAAGAAAAAATCTAATTCAAACAGTAAACACAAAGATATAGTTAAAAAACCACTTTAAATGCTCTTTTATGCTTAATATGCAATGATGTTGATAGCTTAGGAGGTCCAGGTGAATGGAAAGAGTCTAGGAAAGTGTGTAGGAAAGATGCAAGTTCAAGGCTCAACATACCCCCACTGTGAAGGTGTTGCATGTCCCGATGCAACCAAAACTTTGATTATATTTCCTTTAGTTCATGTGCTTTGAGACCTCTGCCAGCACATCCAGCCCTCTTCTCCTCTTTCTTGGTACTGCTAACATCCTGGGCTTCCTCATCAAGCATCTGAATTTGAGGTTAATAAGTGCTCTACTCATCCTCTTGCACTTTTTCTTCAATTTCCTATTCTTTTTCTGCCACAGCCCAAGATGTAACATGGTGTTGTCGTGAATGTTCTTATCCAATCTGCTTTGTTCCTTTAATGTTTCATTCTCCATCTTGATGTGTCTATTTAAGACCTCCAGTTCAAAAATTTCTTGTTTCAATGATTGGATTTGAGTGTCTTGTGCTGTATGAGGCTGGGTAGATGAAGTGCTTGGACCTGTGGCTGTCTTCTCCAAGGATTCTATATAATCATACATCTCTTGCTGATTCGGGTCTACCTCAGGTGTAGTTTTTCTTGGGCTAACCCCAAAATCCTGTTGAGAAGGATTGATCTCCAAATATGGCCGAGAAGGACTCATGTCAAAATCTAGCTGAGAAAAAGGAATATGGTGTGGGCTACGGCTAGGAGGAATTGTTGGAGGCTTTTCCGGTGTTTCCCCTCCTAAATCAATAAAGTGGGGCCCTTTGGTTTGTATTGTCCTTAATTTCCCTTTAAGCTTGGAGCTTCTCCTTAAATGTTGTGGGCTAGTGTCTTCCTCCTCCATACTCTGTTTTTCTTTTCCTTTCTTCTTGGCTACAGCTAATTGTTTCTGAAGATAAGCTAGTCTTTCAGACAGTGTTTGGTGGTCTTCTTTTTGGGAAGGATCTGGGGTTTTATATACAGCTTCAATGTTTCTTTTCCTTTTTGGTTTCCTTTGCTCCTTATCTTCAATTCTTTCCTTCCTAGGAAGCTTATCTTCTTGATTAATTTCTTTGGTTGTGTTGGTAGGAGTGTCTTGAATTCTTACACTGGTTTTCTTCCTCCTACTCTTCCTTGCTAAACTACTCTCTGGTGTTTCAGGGGGATCTTGAAAGAAATTTCTAACCAGAAATTGTTCTGAGGTGTCCTTCTTCTCTTTCAACTATTTTTTAATTAAAATTTTCACAAGCCTGTGATGATATAGGTGGGGTTCTATGTCCTCCAAATTCTTTTGGACAGTTACAGACATCTTTTTCAAACTATTTAGTAAAAAGTAAGGCATATTGAGGGTTTGATTTTTTAAGAAATTCATTAGTAACCTGGTGTGACACATATACATTGCCCCAAAACATCCTTCACAAGTAATGAACTTTTGAATAATCAACAATAGACTGGCCCACTTCTCTTCTAAAGCATGGATAGGGATTCCTCGTTTAAAAATAATTACATCCATACCTGGATTGTGTAGGATAACCCTCCAAGCCTTCTCGTCAAAGCTCTTGTTTTTGAACCAGCGTTCTCCCTCCTGCGGAAGTTCTGTAGCAGCTACTATGGATGCCTCGGTGACTGTAAAATTGAGGTCTCCAACTTCCACCTCTAGGCCGTTAAAAGACCACGCAAAAGTCTTTGTAATTTCCTTGTTGTAGCCCTTGAATTTTTGAATGAACCTTAACCACCGTGTCTTCTTCAGTATGTTTTTCAATTGTGGGTACCCTTCCATAAACTTGGGTCCTTCTGGTTCTGCTCTCAACAACAACTCGATTCTTTCCTTTTGTCTTAAAATACATCTGCGTGAGTAAGGGATTAGCAAAGGTGATATGGCTGGGTTAGCGGAAGTGGACAGGGTTTATGGAGAAAAACCAGTGACTATAAATGGTAAACAGAGAACAGGTAGCGGGAGTGAATTCACGAAATGGAGCAGAGGCTTATGTGACAAGGTGGAAATGCACTGTGACTTCAATAGAATAGTAGGGGAGTAAATTGAACCCGGAAGAATTTTATATTGAATGGCTACAGAGTAGACGTAAACACGCTTATGAAATGGTTGCGCAATTTGTGTGGCGGAGGAGAGCCGTGATCAAATCGACCACGTCCTCATGATTACAGGTGGAGCGTCAAGGTACAGCCAAACACGAGTTAAATCCGAGGGCTAATCATGAGGCCGTTTGAAAAATAAATGCATGGTTCGTGGAGGAATCATAGGTTGTGGAAGAGTTATCGAGGCTATCAATACCAATCATTGCATATAGTGGAGCTATGGTTTCATAACTATCTAAAAATGTGCTTTGAATGCTATTTGAAATAAATTTCTACTCATACCTTGGAATTTTTGCCACTTTTTGTCCATTAACTTTTGATCAGCTGCTCCTTGTTGATGCTTTTCGGTGCCTCATGTCTTCATAATATGCCCTCGGTCATACCTGCATTTGATTTTCATTATTTTTGACTATCATCTAACTGCCAATGTTGAATGACAGGGTGCTAGCTGTGGAAACAACAACTAGCTATGGAATCAGTTTGTAGCTGCAGAAACAGGATTCAGCTGCGGAAACTGATACAATGATCACATGACTGAATCGAGATGGATAAATGATGACTGAGTGAGTGAAAACTGGTCATGAAAATACTTTTATTGGTGGAATGAAATGAAATGAAATGAAATGAAATGAGATGAAATGGGTGGAGTGGAATGGAATGAAGTGAAGTGGAGTAAAATGAAGGGAAGTGACATGAAATTGTCGAATGAGAAAGAGATTTTCTTTTGGAAAATATAGGGCGTCAGAAGATTCTGATTTTCGCCCTGTATTTTCTATATAAGGCTACCAATCTATGATTGATTTTCAGGCTTATACAAAAAAAAAAAAAAAAAAAAAAAAAAAAACTTTGGCTGGTGGAGAAGAAGGATTCTTCTTCACCAGCCTTATTGCAGAATTATCCTGAAAGATTTTGACAAATTACTCCTTTGAGAGTGGCTTATGATAGATCTTTAATCGATGACCATTCACAATAAGAGGATTTTGAAATTCATCAATGGTTTTGATTCTTACCGCTCCATTGCTAAAGACTTTGTTAATTTCATATGGCCCAAGCCAATGAGTCTGAAATTTACCTTTGAAGTCTTTAAACTTGGAATCAAATAGCAATGCCCAATTTCCTTCTTGAAACTTTTTCTCTTTGATGTATTTGTCATTCCACTTAGCTCTTTGATATTGAACTAGATCAGTTCTTAGGATTGCTTCTTGTTTGATCTCATCTAGTTCATTCAACTGCTCCATTCTATGCTTCTGGGCTTCTGATAGATCCATTCCCAATTGAACTGCCATCTTGAAAGTTTTAACTTGGAACTCAATGGGGAGCAGGACTTCTTTCCCATAAACAAGTTCATAGGGATAATGTCCTGTTGTATTCCTCCATGTTGTTCTGTAGGCCCATAAGGCTTCACGAAGCCTTTCTGCCCAATCTCTTCTGTGTAGATGAACAGTTTTGGTAATGATGTTTTCAAGGACTTTGTTTGTAGACTCCACTTGACCATTTGCTTGCGGATGGTAAGGAGTAGATTTTCTATGCTTGACTTTGTATTCTTTCCTTAGCTTCTCCACCATGTTGGATTTGAATTGGCTCCCTTGATCTGTCATAATTTCTCTTGGAACACCAAAGCAAGTAAAAATATCCTCATAAAGAAAACTAATAACTAAATGCTCAGTAGCGGAAAATAATGCTTTGGCTTCTACCCATTTAGTGACATAATCAGTACATACCAATATATACTTTTTTTGCTTAGATGGTGGGTTAATAGGTCCAATGAAGTCTAAAGCCCATTTTTCAAAGGGCTCGATGAGTACCTGTGGTTGCAATGGCATTTCATTTGAAAGGGTAGGTTTCCCTACTCTTTGACAGCTGTCACACCTCTTGACATATTGTTTTGCATCTTTGAATAGGGATGGCCAATAATATCCCAAAGAGAGGATTTTATAGGTTGTCCTTTTGTCAGCAAAGTGTCTGCCACATGGTCCATCATGGCATGCTTTGAGGATATCAGGCATTTCATCTTCCCTAACACATATTCTGATCACAAGATCTGGCCCTGTTTTAAACAATTCGTTAGAAATCCATGAATATTTCTCTCCTAAATAAGATTTCTTCTTTCACTAGGAAATGAATGTGGAGGTAGTTTCCTTGTAACCAAATAGTTAGCTATATCTACATACCAAGGAGTCTTAGTAGTTACTGCAAATAAATATTCATCAGGAAACTTGTCCTTTACAGGAGAATCTTCTTTAGTATTCTGAATCCTAAACAAGAAATCAGCTACTGTATTTTGTTTTCTTGGTCTATCCAACACAGTATATTGAATTCCTATAAAAGTAGGAGCCACCTTATAACTCTGCCATTAGTAACGGGTTTGTTCATTAGATATCTATTGCAGAATGATCAGTATGAATAAAAGTTTCATAGTCTGTTATATAATGTCTAAACTTATTGATTGCATGAACAACAGCTTCAATGTTTTACCTGGAAAAATCTCAATGGTGGAACTACCAAACTCTTCCATAGAGTAAAGAGACATTTGTCTTGATGATAAATACTCAATGTCAGAATCTAACTGAAATTGTGTGTGGTCATATTCTGAAGATGTTTCAAAGTTTTCTAATGTGTTCAAAATCTAACTATCTTCACTAATTTCAGAAATGGTAAAGACAGGTTGTATAGTGTCCTCATCATCGACCCATTCATTGTCTCCTACTTCTGTAATTGCTTTTACTGGAGAATACAAATTGAATTTCTTTGTCGAACTACCATCAGAAATGTACATATCCCTAGATCTACAACTAATGAAAGCATCAGCTGTGGCTAGCCAAGGTCTTCCTAAGATAAGTGGGTGCCCTCCTAAATTACTCTTGGGAGTCAAAATCATGAAATCTATTGGATATTCCCAAGAATCTAAGGAGACTGAAATATCTTCTAGTAAACCATCTGGTTTGATTATTGATCTATCTGGAAGTTGCAGTAAGGTAGGTGTAAAGAGAAGATTAGGAAGCTTGAGTTGTTCCATAGTCTGTCTACTCATAATGTTTATAGCAGCCCCTAAGTCAATCAAAGTATTTGGAATTTCTATGCCATTTATATGTGTCTTGGCAATTGGACTACCAGGATCTACATATTTTTGCATGGTAATTTTTCCCATCATGATATTTGCAATTTTTCCTACCAGGTGGATTCTTCTTATATCTCTTG
>APFE031714370.1:0-14540 GCA_000404065.3 Pinus taeda
TAGCCCTCTTTTGGTGTGTATCCTCCTGTTTTTCCATGTGCCCATATCAGATTGTCTTGTTCGTTATTTATTCTAACATGTGAGCGATGGAGTTCATTGATGTACGAGGACCATTCATTGTGCCATCTGATGTTAAGACCCAGGTCCTCTGCACTTTTCCATGCCTGTCCCCAGATGTTTGATTGACCCACTTTCTCCACTTGGTTAAGGGTGAAAATACCTTTGCTTTCCAAATGTCTCAGGAGGCCAGGGGAGAGGGAAAAAGATTCATTGCATCCAACCCATGGGTCCCTACCAATTTGTACATTTTTCCCATCACCCACTTTCCAAGCCAGACCTTGTTCAATTACAGAGAATCCTTCAATAGTAGCCTTCCAAATGACAGAGGACTATTTCGACTTCTTCTACTGACTTCTGATCCAGTCTTCCAGAGGCGTAGGATCAATGTATTTTCTTCTTATTACCCGGGTCCAAAGGTTTTCCATTGTGATGAGCCTCCATCCAGATTTGGCAGCCAGTGACAGGCTGAACTCTGGGAGTCTCTTTACACCCCATCTGCCCCAATCCTTCGGCCTTGCAATCTTGTCCCATGCCACCCAGGGGAGGACTGATTTTTCATTTGAGCCTGACCATAAAAATCTGTAACATAGTCTTCTGATCTTCTCCATAATTCCTTTAGGAATCCAGGTGAGAGCGGCCCAATACACAGGAATGGCCATCAAAACAGATTTTAGAAGGGTCAATCTCCCAGCTCTCGATAGCCATCTGAAACTCCAATGGGAAATTCTTGCTTCGATCTTTGCTATGAGCCAGCTCCAATCCTCTTTTTTGTATGTATCCGGTTTTAACCAGAAACCCAGATATTTGAAAGGAGAGGTCAACGGCTAAAGATGGAAAGGGAAAAGATTGGTCATTGAATTGCATTCTCTTCTGTTATACCCTGCAACACACACTTGAGATTTTCCATAGTTTAACTGCATTCCTGTAGCTTTCATAAATAGATCAATGATATTTTTATATTCCTTTAGTTCTTCATGGGATCCATTTGAAAAAATCAAAATATCATCAACAAAAAGCAGGTGGGTGATGTAGAGATTTATTGCCACCTCAATACCTTTTATCTTATTAGTTCTCCTGGCTTTGTGAATCAGTCTGCTGAGCCCTTCTGCCACAAGCAAGAAAAGAAGGGGAGATAAGGGGCAGCCTTGTCTGAGGCCCCTTTGGCTTTTAAAGAAAGGGGATGCCGCTCCATTTATCAATACTGCAAAACTGACATTTGATATACATCCCATGATCCAGCTTATAAAAGAGTAGGAGAAGCCCAAATGAGTCAGCAGCAGTCTGATATATAGCCAGTTAATGCGGTCATATGCCTTTGAGAGATCTATTTTCAGGACCACCCCCTTCTTCTTTTTCTGTTTGATGTTGTGGATGACCTCTTGGGCTACACCGATTGCCTCATGTATTTGCCTACCGTCCAAGAAGCCAAATTGTTCCATCGAGATATTCCGGGACAGAATTGGAACAAGTCTATTTGCTATCACTTTGGCAATAATTTTATAGATGTAATTACAGAGGGAGATTGGACGGAAGTCTTCGAAAGATTCCGGATCGTCTTTTTTTGGAATCAAAGCGATGAAAGTAGAGTTGAAGGGTTTATAAATTTCCCCTTTTAACCTTGATTCCTCCACAACCTCAGTGATCTCAGCCCCGATCTGATCAAAGAAGTGAAGGAATAGCTCAACAGTCCATTCGTCCGAACCCGGGCTTTTGTCCTTCCCCATACTTTTCATTGCCGCCTCGACCTCCTCCTTTGTGACAGGACATATGAGCTCTACTGCTTCATCCTCCTCAAGGAAGCTAGGGAAACATTGAGCTGTTCTCATTACTTCAACAATAGTAGCTTCACCCGGATCAGAAAAAATTCTTTGGAAATGCCTCTTTCCCAGACCTGAAAGATCTGGAAAGGTGTTAACCTCCCTGCCTTCTTCATCTTTTAAGCTCCAGATAGTATTGGCAGATTTTCTTCCTTTAGCATAGTTATGGAAAAAACTTGTGTTTTCATCTCCTGATTTTAGCCATATAGCCCTGCTTTTCAGTCTCCACTCCTCTTCCTTTGCCAAAAGAATCTGATTGAGGGCTTTCTCCAAAGATAGGATTCTATCTTTGGAAGCCTAGGAGGATTATCCATCTGCATCAATACTTTCCAGAGCCTTTAATTCCTCCCTGATTTTAAACAGATCTTCATTTTGCTTTTTTTGTCTTTCTTTTGCCTAGGAGATGGTTGATTTCTTTAATCTCTTCAAGTTGTCCATAAATAAGAAGCTCTTGCTCTCATTTGAGTTTCTGTCAGGGTGGATCCATGTGGATGTGAAAAGATCCTTGAAGGATGGTTCAAGAAGCCAAGAAGAATTAAATTTGAAGGGCGCAGGAGACTTTGGTGGGGGAAAGGAGAGGTCCAAAAAAATCGGGAAATGATCGGAATTCCCGATTTTATCAGTCCATTGACGAAAAAGAGGAACCCTTGCAAGAAGACCTTCAGTGATCAGAAACCGGTCCAACCTTTTTGCAATCCTATCCTCCCCGACTCGTCTATTTCTCCAAGTAGGCTTCAGATTTATCGGGGATGGATCAATGAGTTTTTTGTCTGAGAGAATCTGTATAAAGAAGTCTGTAAGGGGATCCTCCCTGGCTGAGGGACCCCAAGCCTCAACTCTACCCAATGAAAAATTAAAGTCCCCTCCCACCACCATCAAAGGGACGTTCATCATAGATTTTTCCATCAAATCTGTCCAAAAGGATTCCCTCCCTTGACAAGGACCATATATATTGACAATCTGGAAGGAAATAGGAAAATCAGGACAGACTACTTCCATGCCCATTACATTCTTCGATCCCCACATGTTCAAGCACTTAATTTTTCCTTCTCTATAGCCTATGGCAAGGCCTCCCGAATGGCCCGAGGAATCAATAGCAAAAAAAAACCATCCAGGCAACAGAGATTTCAAGGCAGATTCAACCTCTAGACCTTGTCCCAATGTTTCTTGAAGTAAAAGGATGCCAGATTTTGATGATTGTAACCAGTCCTTTAAGGCCAGTTTTTTAGGCTTACTGGCTAAGCCCCGACAGTTCCAGGATGCTAAGATCATTATTTAACATGGTCAGGGGTCTGCACTGCTCTAAGAACCCCAGGAATGGAGAATTGTTTCCCATCTGCCACATCAATTTTGGATTTTAACTTAGCTTTTGAAAGCTCTGATTTTCTACCCCGTTTTCCTTTGATCAAACCGATCGATGGAGACGGTCCAAGACCACCCAGCGCCCCATCCTGCTCTGATTTTTTCCCCATGGATCTGAGATTATATGGACATTGGTTACTTTGTGACAGGGGGAAAGGGGTGGCCATAATATATCACATTTTAAGTTAAGGGGATCCGGATCCGCAGACAGGGATTCAATAACAGGGTCAAGAACAGGCGGAGCGGCATCCACAGGATGTTTTTCAGGGAGGAGCTCAGAAACATGTTGAGAAGCGAGCATGGATACATCAGAGATATCATGATTTTGAGAAGAAAAGATAGGAAGATTTGAACACATACCCGTGTCCTCCGCGCGTGGTGGTGGTGTAGTAGGCGATGTGTTCCCTTCATCGGTCTTCCCTTCAGCATCAGGAAGAGGATATTCGACAACATCCCCCTCGGTGTGATGTTCCTCTACTGATTGAACCCCATCTCGTGGATTCCCGGATACCAAAACGTCCTCAGGCGGGGGAGGCGCACCACTCGTTTGCTGATTTTCCTGAGGACGAGATCTTCTGAATGCCTGCTGACCGTTTGTCTTCCTGAAACGCCTCTGCCTCCTAAGCAGGGGGCATTCCCTGGCTAGGTGGCCATGTTCATGGCAAATATGGCAGCGGAATGGCAAGTGTTCGTAGTCCAGAACTTGTTCATAGATATAGTCTCTATACTGAAGGGTTATAGATTTCGCCAGGCCCTTACTCAGGTCAATATTAGCCAAAATACGCACCGTAGCCCTAATCTTTGTATCCCTGAAAGACATATCTGCCTCCATATAAGTTCCCAGTCTATTTCCAATGGATTTGAAGACTGCCTCTGTCTAGAGGAAGAAAGGAAGGCCCGGCGCCCGAACCCAAACAGGGAAAACTTCTGTGCTCTCCTTTACAGCATCAAAAAGAGGGGACCAACGCTTCATCAGGACAGGAATGGTCCCCATGAACCAATTTTTCTCCAAAACCCAGTCTGCCACTTCCTTGTCTGCAAATCTGAACATAAACCAGCCTTTTACAAGGCATTGAACCTCGAAACACAGAGGGTTTTCCTTTATGAAATGTTCTTCTCCCCATTTCTGAAGATCCTCAGGAGAGAACTTTCTTCCTCTTGCCCGGCCCACAATTGTGCTTTCTGCAACTGCAAGAGTTTCGTCAATCGAAACTTCCATACCTAAAACAAGGTTCTCCCCCAACTCCTGTGACCCTATTCGAAAATGAGACTTCCTTTTCTCTCCCTTCCTCCTAAGGGCTTCTGCAAAACCCCGACGATCCTCAGAGATATCCGGCCATTCTAAATCGCCAAGAGGCGGCACCACTCCATGTGAACTAGCTACCTGCGCTTGATGACGATGAGAGGGTTCCCCACCAAGTTTCCCAGGAGTACTAATGTCATTGAGCGGGTCGACAAGTGCACCCAGGGCACTCACCTTTGGATCTTGGGTCGCCTGACATTGCCCAGAAATAGGGTTTTCAAGATTTCGCAAGATTGATGAAATGGAAAACCTAGGGAGAGGGGGACGTAACTCCAAAGCGATGAAACTGTGAATATTGGACATGCGGCCTAGAGATTCAGGACTTCCCAGGCCGATAGAAGGGGGAAGACAGTTGACGACAGATTTACCCTTATTCGCCGAGGAAAAAGCATTCTTTAGCAAAACTGTCGCCGCATTTCTGCTCGAAATCCTTCCGAAAACTTCCTGGTTTGAAGCCAGAGCCTCCCCAACTGTAGCCGCCCTGTCTTGTTGCAATAATGGAAGAAAATCCACCGAGGAAAGGATAGCTGGATCAGTAAATTTTTTCACCCCAAAAAACTCTTCAACGTTTTTTTCTGAAGGGTCTTTTCCCCACATAGATAATATGTCTTCCAGGGAGGGGTCTAAATCTACTAATTCTTCGGGATTAACCATGATTAGGGAGATAAACAAAATAACAGTCGACAGCGATGACAACGGGGTTGACCCAAGAGACGGCACCCAAATCCACGACGATGAACCCGCACTCCGAAAGTAAAGGGATTAGCTGAGAGTTCTGTCGTAGGAAAAAAGAAAGTAAAAAGGTAAAAGGCTAACAGAGGTCCGTGACCCAGTTTTCCAACCTCCAGCTGTCCAGAAAAAGACAGAGAGAAAAATCCACGAAGTACTCTACCTGTTCACTGGGTCTGAGTTCCGTCCTAACCGCGTTCTGAGCGGGGTTCCTTCCGGAACCCACGCTGCCAAACCCTAACCAGACCGGGAAACTCCATATCCTTCCATTCCATCTTGTCTGGTGTTCATGTGTGTTTTTGTTACATTGTCACTTTGCATTGATTTTTTTTTTTCAACATTTCTCATAATTGAAGTTATTTTTAGTCTCTATCATCTCAACACATAGAGGGAATTGAGAAAAATTAAAATTAAAATGACCATTCATATTTAGCATATTTAAAATGATCAAAAAAATTATGTTCAAAAAAATTTCCATGGCCGCACATGAATAAAACTAGCCTAGATCCATCTTAACCCCATAACTATGAAGCATCGAGAGAGATCAAATACCTTGAGGTGCAAACCTTTCCTCAAGTTTTTCACTCAAAAAAGAGGTTTGCACCTTAAGAGATTTTATCCCTATTGGCGCTTGATAAATCTAGGGTTAAGATGGATCTAGTATATCTAATATAACATATAATTATATATAACATACTAGATATAACACACACACACACATATATATGACTATTATAACTATAAAATCATATAACTAGATATATTATTGTTTTATAACTATTTAACACACACACACACACACACACACAGAGATATATATAGAGAGAGAAATATATATAACATACACTAGCAATCGCACTAGATGTTGTAAAAGAAACATCGTAAGTTGATAACATATGGAAAAAGACCATAGATGAAGACAAATGTGATATGTTACAATTTGAGAGAGAGAGATCTTAATATTATTCAATAAAGTCTTGAAATATGATATTAAACAATAGATATTTGCTACAATGTAAGTGTTATGATACCTGAACATGTCAGAATAGGGATTTACTGAGCTGGATTATCTATTAACAGCTATGGATATTGCAATGGTTTTCTCACCATAATAGATCTTAAAATTCCTACTACTAAAATCAAGATATGCTCGACTTATTAAGTGTTAACAAAATAACAAAGAATGAAATATATCCCATGAAATGAATATGGAACAAGAATAGAAATGCCACAAAATGTAGCACTGTGCAAGCAACACTTACCCTAGAGAAGTCATTTGTGGGTAAAGTCTCCAACAACATGAAGGATTGTATATTACAAGTTCTTCTTAATCAAAAGTAAATGAAAAAAAAAAAGGAAATAGTTGAAGATATCTAGGCATATAGAGCCATGAATGAGAATAATCCTCCATCACATTGTTAAATCTTTCAACTACATATGTTCAAAATACATAAGCACAACCCCACAAAAGAAACATAATTTTCATTGTCCTTTCAAAGAAGTCAATTGTCTAAATTTAAAATCAACTTCCAAACATTCCAAATAAGATAAACAAAGCAGCTAATAATCTTGTCCTAGTCTACTATGTAACCACCCCTCCCATATCCACCCACTTTCACTGGCATGTCAGGGTATACATTAGTTGAGGGCTACTATGACATGACTCAACCTCCTAGATCACCTTAAGGAAATGGAGTTGAAAAAAGAAACCTTACTAGCCTTCCTTAGGAGCTACAAGACCCCCAATAACTATGCCATCCTTCCAGGTGCCCAAACCCTAAGTTAAACTTCTTTTTCACTAATATGGACTCCCATACATTGACATAAAACTGTATAAATTCAGCTATAACATATGAAAAACCCAACCAAGTCAACGACTTCCACGTACCACCCGACCATAGATTGGGCTAACCAAATCTTTCTTTCAACCATTCACCCCCGTGTCATATTCCAAGCATAAATGTGGGATCTCATGGGAAAACAAAAACATAAACAACCAATGGAATTCAAAGGTTAAACGACCTACACCCCCACACTACCATGATCTCACCTAAACTAATATGGAGATTACAAAACAAAACCAAGCTTGGATGCCTTAGAATTCCTTCACCATCCCTTGAGGAATTTTCCTATTGAAACCATAAAAAACTTGACCTAGGACCCTAACAAAAACTTTGAAAGTTCACATTTGATCGCTAGTGACTATTAGGACTGGTAAACACTAACACATTGATTTCAGTGTAGATGTTGAATTCTTAATCATATTTGATTGATTGCACTAGATGCATTGATTTGAGTGTAGTTGTTGATTTCTAATATTATTTGATTGCTAGCACTAGATATATTGATTTCAGTATAGATCTTGATTCCTAATCCTATTTGTTTTCTTGCACTAGATGCATTGATTTCAGTGTTGACCTTCATTTATATTCTTATTTGATTGCTTTCCCTGCATGCAATGATTTCATTTTAGATGTTGATTTCTATTTCTATTTTAATGCTTGCACCAGTTGCATTGATTTCAGTGTAGATGTTGATTTTTGATTTGATGTAATAATTTTAGAGTAAGTAGATTAATAGTGTGCATTAATTTCAATGTAAGCAATTTTTTTTTTTTTATATAAAGTGCATTGATTTCTATGTTACAATTATTCAACCATAAATAAAAGTCTTCAATTTCCATCTTAAATAAAATGTTCACTTACCTTAAATGTTTAGACCCTATAATGTTATCTCACATCTAATGCCTACAAATATACCCTATACTGGTATATGTGTAGGTGTTATATGGTCTTAATATGGACTAAGGCTAATTTCAGTTTCATGCTAATTAAGATTTGAATGTTCTACAATGAAGATTTGAATGGTCTACGATTTCAATTGTCCTTTTCATATGATCCTTTTAAAAAGATGGCACAACTAATAAGTGTGACAATAAGAGCAATAGAAGAAAATAGTTTAAGATTGGTCACAATGAAGACTATTTGTAATTTACTACATTCCTATTATTCTCATTTTCTATCATTTAAACTTGTTACATTGTCACTTTGCATTTAAAATTTTGTTTTCAACATTTCTCATAGTTCAAGTTATTTTTAGTCTCTATCATCTCAACACATAGAGGGAATTGAGAAAGTTTAAAATTAAAGTGACCATTCATACTTAGCATATTTAAAATGATAAAAAAAATTATGTTCAAAAACATTTCCATCGCCGCACATGAATAAAGCTAGCCTAGATCCATCTTGACCCCATAACTATGAAGTATCGAGAGGGATCAAATCTCTCGAGGTGCAAACATTTCCTCAAGTTTTTGACTCAAAAAAGAGGTTTTCAACTTAAGAGATTTTATCCCTATTGGCGCTTGATAAATCTAGGGTTAAGATGGATCTAGTATATTTAATATATAACATATAATTATATATAACATACTAGATATAACACACACACACACACACATATATATATATATGACTATTATAACTATAAAATCATATAACTAGATATATTTTGTTTTATAACTATTTAACACACACACACACACAAAAATATATAGAGAGAGAGAAATATATATAACATACACTAGCAATCGCACTAGATGTTGTAAAGAAAACATTGTAAGTTGATAACATATGGAAAAAGACCATAGATGAAGACAGATGTGATATGTTACAATTTGAGAGAGAGAGATCTTAATATTATTCAATAAAGTCTTGAAATATGATATTAAACAATAGATATTTGCTACAATGTAAGTGTTATGATACCTGAACATGTCAGAATAGGGATTTACTGAGCTGGATTATCTATTAACAACTATGGATATTGCAATGGTTTTCTCACCATAATAGATCTTAAAATTCCTACTACTAAAATCAAGCTATGCTAGAATTATTAAGTGTTATCAAAATAACAAAGAATGAAATATATCCCATGAAATGAATATGGAACGAGAATAGAAATTCCACAAAATGTAGCACTGTGCAAGCAACACGTACCCTGGAGAAGTCATCTATGGGTAAAGTCTCCAACAACATGAAGGATTGTATATTACAAGTTCTTCTTAATCAAAAGTAAATGAAAAAAAAAAAAAGGAAATAGTTGAAGATATCTAGGCATATAGAGCCATGAATGAGAATAACCCTCCATCACATTGTTAAATCTTTCAACTACATATGTTCAAAAGACATAAGCACAACCCCACAAAAGAAACATAATTTTCATTGTCCTTTCAAAGAATTCAATTGTCCAAATTTAAAATCAACTTCCAAACATTCCAAATAAGATAAACAAAGCAGCTAATAATATTGTCCTAGTCTACTATGTAACCACCCCTCCCATATCCACCCACTTTCATTGGCATGTCAGGGTATACATTAGTTGAGGGCTACTATGACATGACTCAACCTCCTAGATCACCTTAAGGAAATGGAGTTGACAAAGAAACCTTACTAGCCTTCCTTAGGAGCTACAAGACCCCCAATAACTATGCCATCCTTCAAGGTGCCCAAACCCTAAGTTAAACTACTTTTTCACTAATATGGACTCCCATACATTGACATAAAACTGTATAAATTCAGCTATAACATATGAAAAATCCAACCAAGTCAACGACTTCCACGTACCACCCAACCATAGACTCGGCTAACCAAATCTTTCTTTCAACCATTCACCCCTGTGTCATATTCCAAGCATAAATGTGGGATCTCATGGGAAAACATAAACATAAACAACCAATGGAATTCAAAGGTTAAACGACCTACACCCCCCCCCGCTACCATGATCTCACCTAAACTAATCTAGAGATTACAAAAAAAAACCAAGCTTGGATGCCTTAGAATTCTTTCACCATCCCTTGAGGAATTTTCCTATCTCCTCCCACCTATTGAGGGCTTCTCAGAGAAAACCATCTCCATGTTAGAAACAATGTTAATACTAAGAGGGGGGTGAATCAGTAGTAAGGCTAATTTTAGCTTTTATGTCGATTTATCTTTACTCATTCAAATTTTGCATCCATTATATGAGAGAAACAATTAACAAACCATAACATAATCCCTATCAACCAATAAAAGAATACACATCTAAGCAACAAACACATGAGACATGGAGGTTTAATGTGGAAACCCTTTTGGGAAAAAACCACCTAAGATTGTTTTTGTTACTGATGTAAAAATTAGAGCACCTACTCTATTGCATCAATATGTTTGTGAGCCACCATTCATAGGAAGCACCAAATCCCTTTTATTGTTTACTAGCACCCACTAGCAGGAAGCACCAACTCCCTCCTTTTGCAGACACCTGATGATCCTACCAGAAGCACCATCTAGACAATAAACTTCATGTATTTGTTGCAAGAACCAACTTTCAACTCCTTGTATTTATGCAAGCACCAACTTACAGGAGGCACTAACCCCTAAGCCTTCTCATACACCCATTAGAGATGGAAGCACAAACTTCTTGTATGCACGCTCCAACCCACACTCAAATACGAACTAATTTTCTCTGTATGTGGTAGCTACTCTTTGTGATATTAGATATGTTCTCCTCAACAACCTTTCCTCTACTCATCCCACATTTCACTTTGTCCTTTGCTCATTCTACAATAGATTTTTGTGGACTCACAACCCACGTAGCACTCAGTCCTTTGCTCACTCTACAGCAACTCATTATTCTTCTCAACAACATTCACTAACATACAACTCTCTCAACACTTTTTCCACACCACAGCATCATTCTTCTCTCTACCATGTACTCTCAACAACATACATTCAGCACTCATCCCCTTCTATTCCATAGGCTCTCTTGTCCTCTTAACAACATCATAGGCTCTCTCGGGGTCTCTTTCCTCTGCATAGGCACTCTCATCCTCTTCTTTGTAGCATAAGATCACTCAACATCTCTTTCCTCTACATAGGCACTCTCAGTTTCTCCTTTGTAGTAGGTTCACTCGGCCTCACACAGTAGCACCGACACACTCCAGGAATTTTTTCCTCTGCATAGGCACTCTCTTCCTCTCTTTGCAACATAGGCTCACTTAGCCTCTCTTCAATAGTGCACTCACACCCATTGATTTCTCCACATGGATCACTGGCTACAATGCTCCTTCCCCACTTTGATCAACTGCAATCCTGGGTTTTGTTTCATTGTTTCCCTGTGATCAATGTAGTCTTTGTCAGCCATCATTCTTCCATTCACGCTGACTGATTGTACCTATGCATGGCTTCTTCATCCTATTGTTGCATCTCATTGCTTGAATTCTTCCATTCATAATGCCTGAGTGTACTTAGCACTCCTTCCTACTATTGCGTCTGATACATAGGCACTGGAGCCTCATTAACCATTGATAATGGACTGTTTTCTCTCACTCATTGTTGTTGCATTAAACATAAGGATGGTCAACTGAGTGTTCCATGTTGAGACATAAATCCTCAGTCAACCTGCACACTCCAACAACGCTCTTTTCCTTTCTGTGATCAAATCTCATGTCCCAAAGGCTCTAATCTTCATTTAATTCAATGTAGCATGCAAGCAAGATCAGGGATGGATTTTCTCAACTCATGACAAAATCATTTAAACCATCCGAAGAAATATTATTCCTTGCTATCTCTATCTCCTACCTTCAATAGTTTCCATTGATTCCATTAAAGAATCTGTGCAATCATGGTCCTCTCTGTTCTTCGAGCCAGGAGTTTATGTAGTTTCCATTATCACAATGACCAACCTTCTACATGAAATTACTATTAGTTTCCTACTCATTCAACCTTCATACTCCTCTATGCTATAATTTTGAAGCCCCTCATTTCGTAACTTTATTAAGGTAGATGTTATGAAATCACGAGATTCTAATCCTAGCCTTTAGCTCATTTTGCTTCGCCTCTTATTATTTTTCACCATAGGATCAAGTATTGTGACCAGCAGAATAGTAGTTAGGTGCTAAGCCCTTCAAGATATTGTCGGGGGGATTATCTCCTTGTCTTCTTACTTTATGCCCTTGGTTCTTTTGGGCTCCAAGACTAAACACCAACACATCGGAGCTCCCTCGTATCAGAACTTTCTTCAAATTACAATTATAGAGGAGTTACGAAATTCCAACCTCTTAAATACTCCCACATGGTGTCACCATAACACTTAGGTGCTAAGCTCTTCATTATGCCCTTGGTTATTTAGGTTCCATGACCAAGTGCCAATCAACATCGAAGCTCCCTTGTATCAGAACTTTCTTCAAATTACAATTATAGAGGAGTTACAAAATTCAGACCCCCGAAATACTTTCAATGTGGTGTCACCATAACACTTAGGTGCTAATATCTTTACTACACCAATAGTTCTTTGGGCTCCGTGACCAAGTGCAAATCAACATCCAATCTCCCTAGTATCGAAACTTTCTCAAATTTCAATTAGAACAGAGTTACAAAATCTCTGACCTTCGATATGCTTTTGTTGACGGTGCTACACCCGCCAACATTCAGGGGTTCTCCCTGGTCTGAAGACCCAACTATACCTCACACTGTTTGGTGTAGGAGTCCCATCTAGTACGATGGCCCAATTTCCATTATATTAGAGATTTGTCTTAACATTTTTTTCAACACATGAGAGTGTTATTCTTGTATCTTCAAAAAGTGAGGTGAGTGTGTAATGTAGCTTGTGTCTAGGTTCTCTTACTGTAAAAGGAGAAAGTAAAGTGAGCCTCTAGATGAGAGGTAATAACACCACCTGGGGAGAGACACACATGAACCAGAAAGGGTTTGTCCAGCATCTAGCGGAGTAGTCCACAATGTATGCAACAATTATTAAAAAAAAAGTACAAGAGAAAACACATACACCATCCAGTAGAGTAGTCCACATGGAGGTGATGATTGTTATAACCAGTAAACAAGATAGGTTTGTTTAATGTACTACAGAGTAGTCCATGAGGATGAGACATTAATGATAAGAAATATAACACATCTTCAACAATGTAAGTACTAAAACAACCAAAGTAGTTCAACTATCTTAGTACAAGTTAAGAAAACATGCATTACAAATGTTAAACAATAGTCTTACAAACATCTACAAAACATGCATGAAAATGTGTTGGCCTTAATAGGCTTCTAAATTATGAAAAAGTCCCAAGACACATTTTTACGCCATACATTACTAGTCCCATTAGTGGGACATTAGAGCCACTCCTCAAAGGACATACTATAGACTCTCAAGGCTATTTGGGAGGAGCCAAGGTAAAAATTCCTTGCTCATACAATGGAAAGGGTATATACAGCCAAGGGTGATGCTTGACGCTTGTGACTCTTGGACTACCCGCATGATTGTTCAACTTCCCATGACTTTTCAACTGACATGACTCTTCAACTTCTTATGTGTGTCCATTGGACTTTCACTTTACATTATATTTAGTTACAACGGATGTGGCCCATAGTTGCACTGTTGAGTGATGGATGTACTCTTGGTGTGATTTATTTTCTCCTCCACATGGCTTAGTGTTGTGGGGTCTTCAACGGTCTTGGTCTTGCATGATGATTCAATGCAAGTGCTCCTTTTGCTTGTTGCTTGATATGCTTGGTATCTCCATCTAGCTGTAAGAAAATCCTCTAGCATGTGCACTCCTTCTTCATTCCATTCGTCGTCTCACCATTGTAGGTTTTAACCCTATACAGAAATTACCTACATATGAATTATAAAACATAGAAAATTATATTGCGAGAGCATAACACATAAAACACATATACATAGAGATTTTCCCTTCGATCCCAAAATTGGGACTACCAGCTTGTTTTTTCATTATATTCCTTTCAATGTTACAATACATATTTATACATGCCGAAGCATCCAATACCATGGACCAAAAACCATCGCGTCCAAAACATGTGCGAAATCCATGCACAAAACCATAGGTAGGTCTACCCAACCTAATATAGTGTCCAAAGAAAATTTCCCCGAGGCACTACCTTGCACCCAGTAGAGGGGGGCTACTCACCCCCCTCAAACCCCCTGTTGCGCAACGAAGGAGGGGCTCCTAGCCCCCCCCCTCTAACCCTCCAGCTAACTACGTGGGCTAGTCGTGGAAAGAATATAACACAACCCAACATTTTCCCACTTGTTGTTTTCTTTCCACAGGGGGCCACAGGAGAGCTTAGTCATTTATCCAGCCCTACAATGCCCATTGCTTCTCTACACCAAGAGAACTTCTCAGAGCTCACAGATTTTGTCAATGCATCTGCAGTATTCTTCAAAATGTCCACCTTTACCAGCAACACCTTTTTGTCTTCTATCAT
>APFE031714370.1:15045-43875 GCA_000404065.3 Pinus taeda
TCTCTTTTAATTTCCATGCCCAAAATATAGTTTGTAGCACCGAGATCTTCCATGTCGAATTTGGAGGACAATTGGGTCTTCAAATCGTGGATAATTTCTTTGTCATTTCCAACCAACAACATATCATCCACATACAAGACAGATAAATAACACGATCACCAATTAATTTAAAATACACACAATGATCTGCTTTGCTTCTAGTGAAGCCAAGTCCCCGTATAAATGTATCAAGTTTCGGATACCACATCCTTGGTGACTGTTTTAACCCATACAGAGACTTCTTTAACTTGCATACCAGTTCTTTCTTACCCTTCACCGCAAAACCTTCAGGTTGCTTCATGTAGATCTCCTCTTCCAGATCCTCATGAAGAAATGTTGTCTTCACATCCATATGTTCTACCTAAAAATCAAAAGCAATAACAACATATAAAACTAATCTGGTATCAGCTACCTTGGAAAAAGGAGAAAAAATATCACCCTGGGAATAACCATTTTCTACCAACTGAGCCTTTTATTTCTCCACTTTTCCTTATGCATTTGTCTTCTTCTTAAACACCCATTTCTGGCCAATGGATTTCCTTCTAGCCGGTAGCTACACGAGATCCCATGTCTCATTTTTGTGTAAAGATGGCATTTCATAAACTATGGCCTCTTTCCAGAGTTTTCCATCCTCTGAATCTACTATTTCCTTTACAGTTCTGGGATCATGATCAGTAATAGATAAAGAAAAATTTGAATAGAAAGTAGATGGGATATAACTTTCTGGCTGCCTTCTTTCTCGAACTGATCTTCTTGCACCTGGAGTTTGTGGCTCTTCATCTTCTGATTCCTCTTCTGCTGTAGAGTCTAATTCTTCCTCCTTTAGCTCAAACTCTATCTTCTCAAGTTCCTTTGGTTGGACTTCATGTTTAATAACATTCTTCACCTCTCTGAACACCACATCTCAGTTGTACACAACCTTCCTTTTTATTGGGTTCCAAAGCTTATAACCCTTTAAACCATCCTTATACCTAATAAAGATGCACTTTGCAGATTTACTATCCAACTTTGTTCTTTTATCCTTTAGAACATGTACATATGCATCACATCCAAATACCCTCAGATGTGAAAGAGAAGGTTTCTTACCAGTCCATACCTCTTGTGGAGTCTTATCCTCCAACGCTGATGAAGGTGACCTATTGACCAGGTAACATGCAGTCTCCACCGCCTCTGGCCAGAATTCCTTTCCTAACCTAGCACCACTGAGCATGCTTCTTGCTCTTTCCATCAACGTCTTGTTCATTCTTTCTGCAACTCCATTTTGCTCAAGTGTGTATGGAGTAGTCTTCTGCCATGCTATACCACACTTCTTACAGAATTCTTCAGATTCCTTGCTACAAAACTCTCCACCGATATCTGACCTCAACACCTTTATCTTCTTCTTTGTATGGTTTTCCACCAAAGCCTTACATTCTTTAAACCTATCAAAGACTTCAGATTACTTCTTAAGGAAATATATCCATGTATTCCTTGAGAAGTCATCTATAAATGACACATAGTACACTGACTTACCCAGTGATGGAACCTTCGCAGGTCCAAACACATCACTGTGCACAAGCTCTAATATCTATTTCGCCCTCTTACCACCAGAGGGAAAACTCACCCAATTCTACTTCCCATATACACAATTTTCACATAAATCAAAATCTAGACAGCTATTACTCATACCTTCTGCCATACCTTTACCATGAAGTATTCAAAGGCCCTTCTCTCCAATATGTCCAAGCCTTTGATGCCACAGCGTGGTCTTCTCTCTAGATACCACTAGATTTTCTACTCCACTTTCAGGAACCATAGAACTATTGCACCCATAAACAACAGTGCTACCTTGCAGCTTGTACAGAGTTCCAACCTGAACTCCCCACATCAGTACTAGTGCTCACTGAACAATCTTAAAGGCATCCTTCTCGAACACTATTTTTACACCTGCATCATCCAACTTGCTTACAAAAATCATATTTTTGGCCAATGCAGGAATATGCAGAACACCTAGAAGTGTTCTAACCCTTCCACCTTGCAACTTCAATTTTACTTTTCCGTGACCAATGATTCTAGCCTTCCTATCATCCCCTAAGAAGACATCACCACCATTGTATTTCTCATACTCGCAGAACCACTCTCTATGGGGAGTGAAGTGAAAGGATGCACCTGAGTCAATCAACCATGCCTCATGATCTACATGTATACTTGAAGAAGCCAAGTACACATATCCACCTTCATCTGAGGTGGTTTTCACCTCTGCAAAAGGAGCATCATTAGATCCCTTTCCTTTGTCAGGAGCTTTAGATTTACAGACCCTTTTGTAGTGCCCTTCCTTTCCGCATTTCTAGCACAACACCTTTATAGGTTTTCTTGGAGATTTAGATCTCCCTCTAGATTTAGATCTCCCACTTGATGACTTATTTTTGTTTTTGTTATGGGACCATCCTCATACAAACAAGGCATCACCATACTGGCTCTCTATGTTTTTCCGTCTCATCTCCTTCATCAGCAAGGATGAGACTATCTCATCAAACTACAAGGTAGTTTCATTGCTACCTATTGTAATAACCAGACTGTCCCACAAATCTGGTAGAGAACACAACAAACTGATGCACTTATCTTCATCTGAAATTTTAATATCAACAGATAATAACTAACTTACCACAGTATTAAATGCATTCAGATGCTCTGTCACCAAGACTCCATCTTTCATCCTCAGGTTATACAGCTTTTTCCTTAGGAACAATTTATTCACCAGAGACTTAGATTGGTACAAAGTCCCTAAATTGTCCCACAAAGCCTTCACCATAGCTTCTCCTAATACGCTCAACAATACTGAATATGAGACACACAATCATATTGTGCTCTTTGTCTTCCAGTCCAACTTCTTCCATTCTTCATCGGACACTCCCGTTGGTTTAGTACCTAGATCTGCTGTGAATATTGAACTTTATACACCAATAGATCCTCCATCTTGAGTTTCCATAACTCCAAAACTCTGACCGATAAATTTCTCAATCTCTATCTTTCCATTACTTGCCATCTTCTTTCACCACCAGAATTTATCTTGTAGATCTCCCATTGAACAGGGTCTACCACAGGCCCAAGCGTAACCCCTTAGCAGCAAAGGAGTCCCCTTGAAGCCAAAACAGCTCCGATACCAAATGTAGGTTTTAACCCCATATAGAAATTACCTGCATACGAATTCTAAAACATAGAAAATAAACAATGCGAGACCATAACACATAAAACACATATACATAGAGATTTTCCCCTGGATCCCAAAACTGGGACTACCAACGTGATTTTTCATTATATTCCTTTCAATGTTACAATACATATTTATACATGTCGAAGCATCCAATATCATGGACTGAAAACCTTCACGCCCAAAACCATGGACCAAAAAACATCGCGTCCAAAACTATGGACCAAAAACCATCGCGTCCAAAACCATGTACGAAAATCATGCATAAAACCATAGGTAGGTCTGCCCAACCTAATATAGGGTCCAAAAAAATTTCCCCGGGGTGCTACGCCGAACCCCGTAGAAGGGGGCTCTGCCCCCCCTCTAACCCCCTGGTTAACTAAGTAGGCTAGTCAAGGAAAGAATATAACACACCCCAACAACCATGACCTATCAATGTACATGTTCCTGCAATTCAATCATGACGAGATGACAGTAAATCCAAGACCTCATAGTCTAGCATGATGCATTATTCTCGTGTTCTGGGCCCGAGATTGATGACAGACTGGGAAGAGGGCCCAACAACTACGCAATGTGCAGTTTCAGGTGACATAGAAGGAGGACAAGTCACTGAGACAACACAAAGCACATCTCAGGCTGGGTGAGGAACTCTGGGAGAACATCCTTCACTATCGGGAAAAACCTGTGTAGTGATCATTGGGAAGTAGAATTGCATAGCGAAGGACACCAGTGGAAGTTGCAAGGTGGACCCTGAGGGGGAAATTATGCACAGTTCCTGGAGGGAAGACAAGACAGGGCTACAGGGGACCTGCTAGGTAGTTTAGTGCAATTTCTAAGAGTAGCACAGGACAGGCAGCAGAGGGCCAGCTAGGCATGTCTACGTATTTTTGTAGAAAAGTGCAGAACAAGGAAGAAGAGGGCCAGTTGGGCATGCCTACATAGTTTTGGAGAACAATTCAAACCCAAGTCTCAGTGCATTGTGGGATTTTGACATATAAGAAGGAGGCTTGATGACTGTGCTTGAGAAATGCGCAGTTCCATTTTGACATGGAGGCAGTTTTCTGCACAGTTTTGGGAGGTAGACAGGCTGCTCATCTTCAGGATTGCACAATGCTACTAACCTGGAGGAAAGCCTCAAGCACTACACAATTTTGGGCACCAGAGTAGGGTCACTGAGGAATGAGACTGCACAGCGTAGCTTAGTCGAGGTCTGATGGAAGAGGGTTGTCTAGTCAGACAAATTTTTCAGAAAAATGGTTAATTGTGGGAGGCAAGTGAACTTGTGTAGACTTGACATTATGATCACACTTAACATACTCCGACACATGATGACACTAACCATCGGGACACTAACCCTCGGTGAGACTGTGTTAGAGCTTAGAGCAACAAGCACGACACTTGAGATAGACCTTCAGATGACCATGAAGACACTTGCATGACAATGCTTACAAATTTGTGTGTGAGTATGACAGATGTTCACCTAGAGAAGACAACCCAAACACACAAAGACAAACCTTCAAAATCACCATAACAAGATCGCAAGCATGACAAAGCAATCAATATGCCAAAAGATGATCGCTGGTCAAACAAGCAAAAGGGTGAAAAGACTTCACAAGAGCTCATGGGGTGAACTCAAGTGTTTGCAACCATCAAAGGAAAACCCAAGGAAGACCCTAAAATTTGGATGCAAGCCTAAATTTTGGAGGACGTTGCAGCTGCTACAACACTTGGCAACACATTGATTGAATACCATCTTCTCTGTTTTGGTTCATTTTTAGCACAGGGCCTTGGCCTTTCAGGGAGTATTGATTCATTGTGTAAATCACTTCAACTTCCCTACTTGCCCCATGGACAGACATGATTCACCTTGTAACAACTCAATTGAACACAACACATGATTCAAACAGATTATAGTGTTTCAAATCGGGAAGGGTAATTTGGCTCGCAAGCTTAAGATTTTTGGAGTATAGTTTTTCATCTCTGGTGTTGCTCCACTACCAATAGGCCAGTAACCCGGTGGAGTCATGCAGGAACACAAGCATTTATCCACTACCAGTGAGCCTGGACAGTACCCAGGTGGAGTTGCTTGCATCACCTCTCTACGCAGGAAGCCTTTATCTTTTTTCACCTTTGTTATTTTGGAAAGAGGACTGTGCATAGGCACTTATTTATTTTTGGGGCGAAAGAGGGATCCTGACTTATTGAGAGCTCAAGAGGTTGTTCCTTTAGAGAAGCATGTAAAGACCTCTGATTCAGGTTTTCTTATTTAGATTTTCCCCTTGTCTATTTCTACTAGTTAGATAAGCTTCAACACACAGAGTAGAAAACTGAGTATAGGCATGAGGTTTCCTAAACTGGTCACGGGTTCATGATTCGACCAAAAATTTCCTTACAAATAGATCGTATTTCCCATCAAGACTTCATCATCCAAAATTTACAAACAAGTACAAAGAAGACGAACATAGGACTAATCAATCACTACTGTGTCACAAGAATCTTTGAACTTTAGCCACATACCCCTTCAGAAACTAGAACACAATGCATGAAAACACATATTTACAAAATAAAGCGACATAACAACAAAGAAAAGAACATACCAAGCAATGAAAAGACTATGTACATAGTGTAAGGCGTGGACCCAGATCATTGAAAGTAACATTTTAAGTCTTAGCTATTGACATGGAGAGTGTCAATTTTCTTGTCAAGAGATTGTAGACAATACATGTGTTGGCCAAGCATTTTATAAACGGTGAATGGGTCAATCCATAGGGACTGAAACTTCATGTGTGTGCCTTTATCTTCATGGGGTTTATCGCACTTCATGACTAAGTCACCCACACTGAAGCTGGTAATATCTACAGACATTCTATTGAACCATCTCTTGATATGGTTCTCGTGAAGTGTAAACTTTTCTTTTGCTTTCATCCTTTCTTCTTGTAGCTTGTGCAATGTGTCCATCCTATTCTTAACTAATAGACATGACTTGCCTTGGGATTCTTGGAACAAATAAAGAGCAGGCAAGTAGATGTTCGGCATGAGTATGGCTTCTTTTCTGTATACCAGGAAGTATGGGGAGGTATTCATAGAGGGCTTACGTGTGACTCAGTCAACCCATAGATCATTCACCAGAGCAGAGTGCCACTTTTGTTGTTTAGAGTAAATGGTATTTTTTATGATGCAGATAAGATTCTTTCTCTTGGACTCAGCAAGACCATTTCCCTGCGGGTAGTAGTTAGTAGAATGCTTTAACACAATACCATTTTGCAATGAAAATTCGTAAAGATTTAACAAAGAAAAGTACGTTGCATTGGCAAAAACAAGTGATACAAAAATGCCAAACCTGGAAATGATGTTTTGCTATAGGAAGTTGGTGACTTCCTAGTCATTCACTTGTTTCAATGAAACTACTTTTTTCCACTGCATAAAGTAATCTGTAGCAGTTAAGATGTAGTACCAATTTCCATTTTTTATAGGGAAATATTATGATGTGTGGGTCATTAAGATGGTGATCACATTGAAGGCTCATGATGTTTGGAATTATGTACAGTTTGGGTTTTCAAAACCTAAGGAAGAAGCAGAAAAACAAGCTCTCACAAATGCAAAGAGGGATTTATGGAAGAAAGAAGAAAAGAAGAATGCACAAGCATTGCAACTTATCCAATAGGGAGTGAACCGAGCAATGTTTCAGAAGATTATGATCACGTCTTCAGCAAAGGAAGCATGGGATACCTTAGCAACAGGCTATAAAGGTATGACCAAAGTCAATCTTGTTAATTTGCATAATACTAGAAGAGATTTAGAAAGTCTGCATATGAAGGAGATAGAGGACATCAATTCTTTCGTGAATCAGGTCATGACTATCGTAAATCAGTTAAAAGGTTTATGGTGAGGAAATTAAATATCAAACAGTGGTTGAGAAGGTCCTTAGATCTTTGTCTACCAAATTTGATGTTGTGGTAGCAACTATAGAAGAAGCCAAAGATTTGACATCACTGACAGTTGATGAGTTGATGGGATCGCTTCTATCACATGAGGCAAGGAGAGACATAAATAAGGATTCCACTTTAAAGACCGCCTTCAAAAGTCAGGTTTCTATTTCAAGAGATAGAGGTCGAGACAGAAGTATATCGAGAGGTAAAGGAAAAGGCGGAAGACATGGTAGTCAGAGAGATAGTCGAGAAGAGCATGAACATGAAAGTGGAAGCAACTGCAAAAGCTTCAACAATAATCAAGATATTTGAAAAATCAAATGTGAGATGTTATTATTGCAATAAATTTGGTCATTATGCCTGTGATTGCACGAATAGGATAATTGATCAAGGAAACAAAAGATCTAATGTCATTGTAGAGAGTATTAAATCCATGTTCCTAGGTTGTCATACCATGCATGAACCTTCTAACAAATTGTGGCTATAAGATAGTGGTTGCAGTAACCACCTGACAGGCAACAAGAATTTGGTTGCAAATTTGGATCAATATGTGAAAACGGAGGTAAAGTTGGGGATTAACAAGACTATGGATGTAGATGCCAAAGGAGTAGCCAATATTCTAACCAAACAGGGGGAGTTGAAGACAATCTTAGAGGTATATTATGTTCTTGGTCTCAAACATAATGTGATAAGTGTTGGTCAATTGACACAGAAGGGATACAAAGTTAACTTTCAAGGACAAGAATGTGTTATATATGACAAGCCACCAAGCAAGCAGCTGGTAGCAAAGGTGTAGATGACGAGGAACAACTCTTTCCTCTAATTATGAATTACAGTAATCAGGTTAGTTCTTTTACAGTTGCATGTTCTAATGATTATTCGTTATGGCACTTTCATTTTGGACACTTGCACTTTTCTAGTTTAATATTGTTGTAGAAGAAACAGATGAGCAGAGGATTAGATCCCATCAAAGGACTTGCTAGTACTTGTGAGTGTTACATCTTGGGAAAGAAACACAGTGAAAGTTTTCCAAAGAGAGTTGCATACATAGCAAATCAACCTCTTTAGCTAGTACATATAGAATTGTGTGGACCAATGAAGACAGAGTCAAATGGTGGAAGTTGTTACTTCCTCACTTTCATTGATGACTATAGCAGAAAGACTTGGGTTTACTTCTTGAAGCTAAAGTTTGAAACTTTTGCAAAGTTCAAAGAATTCAAAGCCTTACCAGAAAACCAAAGTGATTGACAGATCAAGGTATTGAGGTCAAATCGTGGTGGAGAATATAATTCAAAGGAATTCCATGATTACTATAAACAACATGGAATCATAAGACAATTTATAATCAGGTACACATCGCAGCAGAATGGTGTAGCAGAGAGAAAGAACATAACTATTATGAACATAGAAAGAAGCACATTGAAAGGAAAAACCTTGTCTAATGAGTATCGGGCATAAATACTTACATGTGTTATTTATGTGATCAACATATCTCCTAAAAAGAGTGTGATGAACAGAGTACTAGAACAAACATGGTCAGGTATATCTTGCAATGTATCTCATCTTAGAGTGTTTGGATTGGTGGCTTATGCACAAGCTTACAAATTGTATAACCTTGTCACCAAGAAGACCATAATTGGCAGAGATGTTGTGTTCAAAGAACAAGAGTCATGGAATGGGACTGTAGACAAAACAGTTGATGCACAAGTGACACTGATGCAAGAAGATGATGTAGCAAAAAATGAGCAACAAGAATCACAGGTGAAGGCACCAAACAAAGACACACCAACAAGGACTCCAAGATTTTATGAGCAGCATGGATCTTCAAGCAGATCAACAGATAAAGATTCTCCTAACAATCAATCAGGTGATGAATCAAGCAATGGTAAGAGAAAGATGAGAAGTCTGAAATATATTTATAATGATTTGGATGTTAGTTCAAATTTTGCATTGTTGTCATTCCAACCTTCTTCGTTTGAAGAAGCTATCAGAGATGAAAATTGGGTGCAAGCCATGGATGAAGAAATTGAAGCTATTGAAAAGAATGGTACATGGGATTTGGTTGATTTTCCAAAGGACAAAAATCTCATTGTTGTGAAATGGGTGTACAAGACAAATTTGAATGAGAAAGGTGAAATTGACACATTTAAAGCAAGACTTGTAGGAAAAGTGTTCTTGCAGCAACCAAGAATCGATTTTGGAGAAATGTTTTCTCTAGTAGCCAGATTGGATACTATAGGAGCATTTCTAGCCACAACAACTCGAAACAAGTGGAAAGTATATTAGATGGGTGTGAAACCAGCCTTCTTGAATGGAATTCTAGAAGAAGAAATTTATGTGCAGCGATCTCGAGGATACGAAGTTGAAGGTAAAGAAGATAAAGTTTACGGGTTGAAGAAAGCACTCTATGGGCTGAAGAAAGCGCCAAGAGCTCAGTACAGCAGAATTAATAGCTACATGATTAAGAATGGTTTTTGTAGAAGCAACATTGAGCCTACCTTGTACACAAAAGTAAATGAGCATGGACATATTTTGATTGTTTGCTTAGGTGTTAATGACATGATTTATACAGGTGATTTTGAATTGGATGAATTTAAAGCAGACATGATGAAAGAATTTGAGATGACAGACCTTGGTCTCATGAAGTATTTTCTTGCCATATAAGTTGAGCAATCTGAAAAAGGAATTTTTATTTGCCAAAATAAAGATGCTAAAGATTTGTTGAAAAGATTTCGAATGGAGAATTGTAAACCTGTCTCTACACGAGTTGCAAAAGGTACAAAGTTAAGCAAGGATGATGAAGGATCAGATGTCAATCCAACTCTATTCAAAAGATTGGTTGGCAACCTCATGTATCTCACAGCTACAAAACCATATATTATGCAAGGAGTAAGTCTGATTTCCATATTTATGGAGACTCCAAAAGACACACATTAGAGAGCATGAAAAAGAATTATGTGATACATAGCAGGAACTAGAGATTATGGCATAAAGTATGCAAAAAAAAAAAAGGATCTGATTGGATATATAGATAGTGATTTACAAGTAGTTTGGATGATAGGAAGAGCACTTCTAGTTATGTGTTCCATCTTGGTTCAGGTGTGATAACATGGGAATCTAAGAAGCAACCTATTGTGACACTTTTGTCGGCAGAAGAAGAATATGTAGCAGCAATGCCAACAACATGTTAACCAATATGGTTAATAATGTATTTGATGGACTCAAGCAGAAACAACAAGGATCAACAACAATATATTGTGACAACACCTCAGCGATTGCATTATCCAAGAATAATGTGTTTCATCAAAAGAGAAAGCATATTGATACTAGATATCAACTTTATTAGAGAACTTGTGAGCTATGGAGAAGTTCACTTGAAGCCTTGTAAATCGAGTGATCAATTGGTTGATATATTTACTAAGCCATTAGCAAAAGATGTATTTGAGTTTCATAGAAGAAACTTGGGTGTTGTAAGCCTAGCTGAGACATAGACCAATAGACATGTTTGAGTTGCCATGATTCATGTCTTAGTTTAGAGGTTGTAATTAACGGGGGGTGTTAAAATAAGCTAATTACTCATGCATGAAGAATTGGCTAAATTTAGGGAGTCAAGTTAAGTCAAGTCGAGTTAAGTGATATTCAAATTTAGTGTGTGGTTGCATGTCAAGTGATTTTAGGGGAGTGGTTAGGTTAAAAGGTTTAAATACCCTTCATCAGATTCATTATAATAATCAAATTTTTGTGTGATGAATAGAAAAACTGCAACTCGTGTGTTTTGTGTGTGAAATTTGTGTTTTGGTTAAGCCTTTTTACTCAAAAACCAAATTTCAAATAAAATTCACTTAATACAAATAACTAACTACAATGATGATTATCAACTGTAATTTAGAAAAATAAAGTGACCAAAAAATGGACAAATCAACGAGAAACAAAGCCGAGTTTTATGCATTTTTTCACAAAACTGTTATATCTATTCATTACTAATCGAAATTATTGGTTTAGCGAGAACAATAATTTACTTTCAAAATCATCAATTTACAAATTAATCTATAAAATATGCAAAAGGAAAACCCAAATTCATAAACATGCCACGAATTCCATCTCAACATTATTACCAAAATTACTAATTTTTGTATACATAGACATTTCATCAAATTCTTTAATCAATAACATTATTTCAATTTTCGAAGTAGACAAACCCTCATTCTCCTGCCAAGTAATACATCGATTCAGGTTTTGATGAAGTCAAAGTGAAAACGTGAATATCTCATTATTCTTAAAACACAGATTGTATGAAATTACATGAAGTCAAAATGTTCGATAACACGCGTCCATCGCATATACACACGACTGTTGTTTTGTCGAGTAAAACACCTAATCTCGGAGTTCTTCGTACAACGGCATAGAAAATTAGAAAAATAAATGAAGTGGAGGTCAGGTCAAAAGGTAACAAATAAATTTCATGCTATTGGGTTTTATTATATGCTCATCGTTTATTAGGGTTTAATGGAGCGAATACTGTATATGCTTAGATTTTATTATTGTATATGCTACCACGGTATATACTCACCGTTAGATTTTACTAAAACCAAAATCGGACCGTGAGCATATACAACTGCCGCCATAGCATAAGATTTATTTGTTGCCGGATCAAAAGGTAGCCACAGTTCTTTCTTGCCTTCACATGAAGGCCACATAAGGTTCAGTATCCATGACGTCTTCTGTCGTTACTTCGACAATGGAAGAAGGATTTCGAACAGAACAGTTGCTCCTGATCTCCCCTTTGGAGCCCGTCAAGACGCTCAGCTGGCTCATCTTCACAATGGCAAAAGCAAATTTCTGGAAGAAAAGATCCTGATCGTCAGCAAATTTCTTGACAATTGCTCGGGTGCTGGAATGGGTGTAGAGATCCTGGTCGGAGGTGAAGAGTCCCTGGCGGTTCACGAGGTCTACGTAATACTTGTTGTCGAACAGGTTGGGCGTACGAATGTCTAAGACGGTAGTGTTGGTGGTGGTATTGGAAGGGCAGGTGGTATACAGACCCTTGGCGAAGTTTTTATTCAAAGTGCTGTCCTGCGTCGGGTATAGACGATTGGCGAAGGAGCTGCAGTGCGCGATGCCGATGCTGTGCCCACCTGTCATGCCAACTCAACGTTAAACATCATAACAAAATACAAAATACTGAAGTTTTTTCAGTGGTAGCTATGATTTCCAAAAAAAATTCAGCCAAATTTTGTCCAAAAAATTCAGCGAAATTTTTTCAAAATTTTTGTCCAAATTTCCATTATTTTTCTAGCGAAATTGTGACCTCAGTTAGACTTCTCTATTAAAAACTAAAAGAACTACTGCAAAACCTGAAAGAGAAACGAGGTCTGTGACGTCGAGTTTCTTCTTGGCGAAAGCGTTGATGAGGGTGGTCGCATTAAAAGTGGGAGACGGGAGGTTGGCAACGGTCACTTTTCGTGTGGCGAATTTCAGGCTGTCCCTGCGCCCCAGAGGCACTCGATACTCTGGTCCTCCAACCTAAGAACAGCACAGTGCAATACCTTAAACAAACGGATCGAATTGACCCAAAATGGAGTACAACATAATTAAATAGAAGGGAACTATGATGGCTTACTGCTCTGACCGACTCGCGAGCTGCGAGAGCAGTCAAGTCCGCGCAAGAGACAACGCCGCTGCAAGCCTTTTCCACATGTTTCTTGATGTCGTTAATTATTTCAAAGGCTTTTGCTCTCAGCGTTAAGTTCGGTGGAGCGTCTTGTTCGCTAGGACCGCTGGCAGAACCGTCCAACAGAACCGATCCGTCGCAACCCTGTAAATGTAACCGAGAAAGTTAGATGCTTTTTTCTATGGATTTTTTTCCCTTAAATAAAAAAATGTTAATGGCTCTGGTTAGTAAAGAATTTAAGAAAATAATTAGAAATTTAAGAAAATAATTCCGTTTATAAAGAAGAGTTTTAGGTGAAAATTATATAACATTTCATTTGTCTATTTATTTTGAACCAACCAGAGTAGTTCAAACTAACAAAGTGTGGTTCATCCGATAAGTTGAAGAACCAGATCACATGTTGGTTCGAAACTCACACAAGTTAAAGAACCAGATCATACTTGTTGGTTCGAAACTCATAAATGAATTACCATGTGATTTTCACCGAAAACTCTTCTCTATAAACTTGATATAGATCACAGAAACCTAAATTCAGCAAAATAATTTCGATATATTACATTACTCAATAAACATTACTCAAGAATA
The DNA here is from genome assembly GCA_000404065.3 of Pinus taeda. Classification (NCBI taxonomy): domain Eukaryota; kingdom Viridiplantae; phylum Streptophyta; class Pinopsida; order Pinales; family Pinaceae; genus Pinus; species Pinus taeda. The sequence continues at coordinate 28,460 of APFE031714370.1, forward strand.
AACATGTCTCAATTTAAAAATAAAATCTAAAAATAGAAATCTGATGAAATCCATCAAATTTTAATAAAATAATTAATCTAAAAAATATTCTCATTTACAATATTCATCACAAAAATCTAACATCTAACACAATAACAACAATCAATCCCAAACAACAATCAATCCCAAACAGAACAACCATCAATCCCAAAACTTAAATAAAAAAATAACAACAATCCATCCCACAATAACAACGATCAATCCTCACCACTTAAATAAAGCAGATGCAGTGTTTCTGGTTAAGAGATCAGGTACGAAGCGTAGGCTATGTACAGTTCGCAAATTGAACAATTCAGAGTATGTATTTTTCTTAAATTCAGAGGGGTATGCTAGTAACACTTAAGAGGAATAAATTTGTAGGAATATAAGCAGTTAGTTAGTGATCACTCAGTATCTTTTTTAAAACGAAAGAAATCATTAATATAAAATTAAGCTGTAGTTTAATTAGATTATATTTTGCTTTGAAAATTATGGAAATTTTTGTATATTTTAATAAAATTGGATAAGAATTTTTTTTAAATTTAAGTTATAGTTATTAAATTTCAATACATTAAATGTTTTATAGATTTTTGATGGTACTGAATCTATTTCCACATTCAAAAATAAAATTTAAACATGAAAAAAATTCCCACCACTTTTAAACAAAGTAAACGACTCCTAAACTAAACCATATTCTCAAAATTATTTGTTATTAAATCAGCGAATAAACAAGTACCTGAACGAAGCAGTCATGGAAATGGACGCGCAGCAAACCAGCCGCTTGGGTGATGTCCTCCTTTAAGTGAAAGTTGATCCTTTTCCTCACAACAGATTCCAAATCAGGACAGCTCGTCTTGTAAAATGTCCATGACAGTCCATTAACGAGGGGCGGTTCAGGATTCAAAGTTAGAATTTCATCAACGCTCGCATACGCGATCCCAAGTGTGCATATCAAACAAAGGATTACAACCTTCTCCATCGTGATTCTGGAGTTTCTGAAAGCCGACTGTAGAAATTTAGGATTGGGTTGCCGTATTTAACGAGGAAGAGGAAGGGAAGGCGGCTGGAAATAAAAGTAGCGGCTAGAAATAAAAGTAGTACATTCAAAGACGCCACTATGGTAGCGTACAGGATCAATATTGCATTCCTAAGCGTGTTCAATTCAACGATTGAAAATTGAAACGTGAATAAATACGGTGTACACGTGGTTTCCACGTATTAGTTGCATTGTTTTCAAAAGCAAGTTGATTCTATGTTCACATCTGATATGTTGGTAAATAGTTGGAAAGTGATTCTAGTGCTTTTTTTCAATCTCAAATGGCGTCTGTCATGCAAATGGGGCCCTTTCAAAGCTGCAGGGATTTATGCTTATTATTATGCTATAATAAAATGATTTCAGGTATTTTGTGGCGTCTGGTATATACTGCAGGTCTACTCCTCTATTAGGGTGGACCATTTTTTAAGCATAAATCCTCTGCAACAGTGTAGGGATAAGCATGTGTGGACGGATAAGACTCAAAAATCAGATAGATAATAATATCTTTTGAATTGGTATATAAAAATATATATTTAATAAATTTGTGTAAAATTTAATTTTAAATTTAGTAAGGTTATTGGTTAGTGTGAGCTTTAGTTTTCATTTGTTGTTTTTGTGAGGTTTAGCCCTTTCAAAGACTACAATTAGCATTTGTACCTAATGTTGCAAAGGAAACCCAGTAATGCAGTGTGTGGAAGAATATTGAAATGTGAATGGGCTTTTTTGAAAGCAAGGGTCGATGATAATGAGTTTGAATTGAGGAAGCCATGCCGAAAACCCTATTCAGGGGTTAAAGTGGCTATGAAATGAAAAAAGTAGTCATAAATATCCATTGAACTTGTTTAGATACCTTTGTATCTAGATAAAGATTGCTTAGTTGAAGGATATCGATTTGGATAGAGTTATTTAAGAAATCATTTTTCAAACGGAATATTTAATTAATATCAAGATATATTTAAAACATGTATTATATTCATTAAAATAAATTGGTTTTGTTAAAAAAATATGTTAAAACCCATTGATAATGAATTGGTTGTGAAGACATAAACTATCAAAATGGTATTTGATCTTGAAACATCCTTTTTCAAGTTTCAATTGGAAAATACAACTAGTAATTTCAATTGGAAAATACAACTAGTAAATTGTAACAAAAGAGGTTAAAGAAGAAATATAATATTCTGGAGAACATTGTGGTTGTCATTCCATATTTGAAGTTGCATCGAAATTTGATGAGAACATTGTGGTTGTCATTCCATATTTGAAGTTGCATCGAAAATTGTTGGAGGCATCGAAGACCTGAAGAAGCACTAATGAACCTACAAAATGTATATTTTGTTAGAATTTGTAATATGTAAACTAAGTGTGGAAATTTATTAGTAATACTTTGCATGTGAGTTGTGTTAAAATGAAATTGGAATGAATGGAAATGAAGTTACCTTTGCCATGGGAATTTATATATTGTTAGTCAAAGATGCATGGTGAATGATGGCATACTGAACACAATTAGAGATTTATGCGTAATTGGAGACGCATATTTCTTGATTGCCATTCTGCTTGTATTTTTCGCATTTTGTCACATTGATGAATGTGGTTTATGCGTTTCAAGGAAGATTTTATTTGTAGTAATAATTGTATAGCTGGACGGAGGCGATATAATGGTATTGTTGGATTTGGTACCGAAAGAAATCTATTTTGTATATGTTGCAGTGTAATTATTAATGCCTCAATTTCGTTCCAATAGTTATATAGTTGTGCTATTTTTGAGTCCATATGTCCTGTTGCAAAAGAAAGAAAATGTTAGAATCAAATGTATAGATAATATAAAGAAATTGTAATATTTTCATAATGATTAATAATGATTAAATTTGATTGTTGTTGAAAGATATGAATGGTGTGTTATGAAATAGAATGAGCTTAATAATTAGAAGAAACCTTTTGGTGATGTTAAAGTATGGATTAGAGCAGATTATCTGGAGGTGGCATTGAATGGAGAATTTCTTCCGCGTGTTTTCTGCGAGTAATGTTTTTGTTGTCCTTCATTTTATTGTAATGATCGAAACTGAATGCGGGGCAAATCCAGAGAACTTGTAGAGAAGTTACTCTTGAAATTGTTGTGAATGTGAGACCTTGACGTTCAGTTTTCCCAATGTCAAATGTTGCCTTTGGAAGTGTCATACCTTGAGATTTATGTATGTTAAAGCCCAAGCCATCTTCAGTGGAATTTGTGTATGTCCATTTCTTTTTATTGCTGGAATAGGCAAGTGAGTGGGGTTTCTTTCATCTCAAGGAGGCCCGATGTATTTGGGAAAAGCTACGACAACAAATGCTGGAATTTGTGTTGATGCAGTTGATTTGTAAAAGATGGTTACAATTTCTCCAAGGGAACCATTAACAAGTCCATCTGAAACCCGAAGGTTGGAAGTTAACATAACTTTTTTTCCATTGCATAGTAACACAATTCGCTCTAGTTGCTCATCTTCTGAGGAAATGTTGGAATATGTGTTGTCATCTTCAGCAAGCCCACATGCTAGTTGCATGCCCCACCATGGAAGCTGAATATCATCCTTCCATATAATTGAAAGAAATAGTGATAGAGCCATGCTTCCTTCCAGTAGGATAAGAAACCACCACTGTGGTACATCATTGTAATATCTCATCAAGCATTCATTGACATCAGGTTTATCAGTGTTTATAGAAGATCTGCTTTGCTTAAGGATTTCAGTACATGTAAAAATGTTTGGTAAGTTTCTTTTGGTGGGAATGGCATTGAATGAATCCAAGCAACTCCAGAGTGAATGCAAAAAAAATTATGTAACAAAAATCATAATACATGGAGATGAGAAAATGACTATATAGTATATGATGCATGTACTATGTTTTGATATATATAGACACACACACGCCATTGCTTAATCCTCTGAGTTGAAAAACTAGGATCAAAGTGATGCAATTTTTGCTAATAATTCTCATCAAATATGGCATGGTATTAGGAAAACAAATAAAAGGTTACGAGCAAGCTCACCTTCCATTGAAGAGTATAACATGGGAATATAAATATGCAGGAGTGGAACAACTTGAGGTCGATATGCAGCTCAACAAGGTGCATGTGAAGGGAAATGTGGATCCTCTGAAATTATGTGAAAGAGTGCAGAGGAAGTCTGGAAGGAAAATTGAGCTCATATCTCCATTGGTACTGCCTAACAAAACAGAGGAGAAGGAGAACATTAAAACAGAAGATATAGCTTTTAGACAACGATTTTGAAGCTCTTCCAACTTTGAACCAAATGAATGTAGATTTCCTTTGGACCTCATGTGGAAGAGCAGCATTAGTAGTTGAAGATATGGAGCTCGAATGTAAGGACACAATTACTTATCATAAAATTATGCAGTTGAAGGAGCTCTGTATTATCCTCCAGATGTTAATCTTTTCAAACAACATTCTAATGTATTTTCCTAGAAATATGAAGACCTTAAACCATATCACACTGTTATGAACTAAATCCCTGCCAGGATATATTCCTAGAAATATGGCATGGTATTAGGAAAACAAATAAAAGGTTATGAGCAAGCTTAGCTTCCATTGAAGAGTATAACATAGGAAAGTGTTGCACCAATCCTTGCAAAACCAAATCCATTGGAGAAAGCAAACAATGTGCGAAGATATAGTTTGTTGTATTTATCATAAGCCTCAATATTCAATTCAAACTCTGGTGTGATAAGAAGACTTTAAACCATATCACATTGTTATGAACTGAATCCCTGCCAAGATATATTCCTTATGATGTAGAGAGAGGAAAATGGTGCTACTGCTGAAAAGAAAGTTGATGAGAAGCAATCTAAGGTTGAAGCTAAGCCTGAACCTGTTGTTTTGAAGGTTGACATGCACTGTTGTATTTCTGGATTGAAATTGTGTAATATTTTTCGAAACATTAATACTCCACTCATCATCAAGAATCAGAATGTGCAATATTTTTTGAATAGTCCCCTTTCATCATAGATTAGAAAACATAAAGATGGGTAGTAAGTGTTAGGTAGATCTGCCTAAATCAAATGCACATTTCATGCACTTTGATCTTTTTGGTCTTTCATTTATGTAGTTCTGCTATGTTATAGAATCTAATTTTAGGTATTCTAGACCTTCTGATCTTTAGAATACAATTTGAGCTCATGATATCTAGATTTGGTTATTAACCTTTGCTATACTCTTAGCAATTCAGGTATATGTGGATTTGGTTATAGGACTTTGATATCCTCTAATCAATTGGCTACAAACAATCTAACAGAAGAAGTTTGAAGAGAAAGAAACTAAACTTCTGGCTACAAACAATCTCACAGAAGAAGTTTGAAGAGAAAGAAACTAGCAACAACCACTAATATTACAATGCATGAGTGGGAAGTGGGCACTATAAATAGAGAACAATAGTCATTTGAAATTAAGGGTTATAAGTCTAGAGAATTTGCCTATGATCCCTGAAATTAATAATTTTGAAGAACTTAGAGATTAAATTGTGTTATATTTGTTGGTTTGGATGCATAATTGAGCCATATGGCTCAAAGGTACAAAGAAAAGGAAACACAGGTAATGAGTTGTTAAAATGTCAAGGTACTAATGTTCATTTGTTCAAGCTTTGATGGTAAAAAGTTTATATTGAAAGGTTCCATTTTGTTGGAGGAATGTAAATGCTATGCTGCCAATATTGATGCGGAATGTAAATGCTATGCTCATTACTCTGGCATTAAGCAGAATGAATATATTAGAATATTTAATGGATATATAACCATTTAGCCTTGGGTTTAGGATATGTTCGTTGTTGGTCTCTGGAATTACAAGTTCAATGATCTGTAAAGATGAGACTGCTGCAACGGCAATAGGGGAGGTAAAATGTCTGCCTTCTGCATTTAGATTCATATTGCTTTCATGGCTGCCTGGTTTTGGTTGAATATTTTTATTTTTCTATATTTGAATATAAAAAAGGGGAAATATACTACTATTTTTCATTTATAACTATAAAATAAAAATTTGAATTAAAAGAAAATTAAACTACAAACATTGAATATGGAAAAACATCTATAAAAGTATGCAACTTTCTTCTTATCTCTGCTACTTAACTGATGATGTTGATGTTGTTCTATACCTTCCAACAAGGGTGTTTCCAACAGAAAATCTAGGTCAAACCCACTCTTAATAATGTCAGCATGGATCTTCTTCCCCTATTCGAGAGTTGTACTGCAAGCGCAGGCATTGAAAATGGTGCCAAAGGTGAAGTTACTTGGCTTAAAAACGCTCTCCTTCATTTGACCAAAAAAATTTAGGGCCTCATGGCATTACCCATTCTATGCATATCCTGAAATTACAGAATTCCATGTAACTTCATCTAGCTTAGGCATTGCATTAAATAGTTTTAGTGCTTGGTCAATACACCCATGTTGAGCAAAGCCACCTATCATTGCATTCTATGCAATTGCACAACATCTCTCCACCATTATGCACAACATCGTTTTCTCTGGAAACAACAATACTCAAGAAAAACCCAAATTCCACAATACTAATTTGCCCAACACAAAACTCACAATGTAGTTCTGGTGTTGCTATTGCCCAATTCCCTAAAAAATGTATACATTATTTGGCATTAACTACATCTTGCAATTTAGTATCTAAACATTAGCCGCTGATGATAGTAATTGTTACTAAGCTCGAATAAATCTTTGTTTATAGTTATGACAAACCTTATCAGTTAGTTGGTTTGACTGTGGTTATGGCACAACCATGTTAGGGAAAAAAAGGGACCAGGCTTCCCCAGGAAGAATATGTAAAAAACTGGGAGTATTCAACAGCACATATGAATCCCAGTGTGAATTACAAAGCAGGGAGTATTCAATAGCACAGATGACGTCCAAAAGTAAGGAGTATTCAATAGCACAGATGAAGTCCAACGTGAATTCCTAAGTTCCAAAGCCATTGACAATAGTTATTTATACAAAATCAAATAACAAGAAAACACTCTGCTATCACATAACAGTAGAAAATAAAATGTAGCATCACATAAGAATAAGATTCTGTCGCTGCCAGCATTCCTGGGTAGGTAACGAAGGCACACTCTGCTATCACATAATAAATGTAGCTTCTCTAGCAGCCCATGTGCTTATAATTACAAAACTCCATATTCAGAAGCCCTTAAAAAAGTGGGTTATGCCTTAAAAATATTATTATTGTTTATTATAAAATTTAATATGATAAACCAATATAAAAGCACTTCTCTTTTGAATAATTTTTAAACAATTATTCTTGATATCAATATCCTTTAATAAAAGATTTGTTTCAAAATGAGTATTATCATTAGGTAAAGAACAACTAAATTACAAATTTCACCATCTATTTCACAACATTGTTCATACTTCGTGGCTAAAATTTAACGATACTAAGTATGGTAAGTGTGGCAGCATTAAGTACATGTAAAAATGATTTATCGGTGAAAGTATTTATCAAGGTTTCAAATTATTATATGTTTTGGAAGTTATCAACCTGGCCTTCAAAGGAAACTTACAGTGTACATCAAGGAAGTATCAGCATTTTAATATAATGTTAAAGAATATGATCTTAACATTGTTGATAGTGGTAGTTTTAGTATATCAGTCGACGCAATTTCAGTGTGAAGCTAATTCCAGCCAAATGGTCTGGGAGTCTTTTCTTACATTATTGGCAAATTCATGGACCCATGTATACCTTTTCACTCCTGACAATATCTATATTATAATAATCATCCTCATCCTACCAACGATTCATCACCAGTACTCCTCCCCTGTTCTACAAATAGCATCAGAAGCTAATTAGCCCACAGCATTCACAGAACATACAAGGGAGGCTGAGGAGCAAAGATTGAATAAGATGATGAATATTAATAGGAAGAAGTTGGGGTTTCCTCTCTGCTATCATTATCTTCACGTGGCTCTTCTGGTTTTCATGAACTTGTACATAAGTAGAGTAGTACTGGACACAAAGGATACATACATTTATAGGTCACGAGAAGATTGTTTGAAGTTGCAAGTAAGGGATGAGGGGGAGTGGACTATGGTGTAGAAGAAAGGAAATCAGTTCATGCTCAATGGCTCAGTATTTTATGTGAATGGATTCAACACATATTGGCTCATGGTATTTCCAGTGGATACTTCCACCAAATCCAAAGTTTCACAATTTCTACAGCAGGCAGCCTTTGTTGGACTCACAGTAGGCTGAACATGGGCTTTCAACGATGGTGGATGGAGGGCCCTACAAAGATCCCCTGGTGTTTATGATGAGCAAGTTTTCAAGGCAAGTAAAATCCCCTAGTGTTTAAGTTGAACACATTTTCATGGCAGAGATAACTTATTTCATTTTTTAGATTAAGTAATACTACCACTAAGTTTGAACCAGTGACTTTACCATCAGAAATGCTTTAACAATACATCGAGTCTATTTAAAATTTATAATCATATCTATTTAAAGTTTATAATCCTATGGAAAATCAAGTAAATAACCTTCGTTGATAAAAAAAACCAAACATTTGGGTGGCTGTGAATTATATCTATTTAAAATTTATAATCATATCTATTTAAAGTTTATAATTCTAGGGACAATCAAGTAAATAACCTTCACATTGATTGATAAGAAAACCAAACATTTGGGTGGCTAATTCACAGGATATGAATTGTTGATTGCAGGCTTTAGATTTTGTTATCAGTGAAGCCAGAAATAATAAAATTCGCCTTATTTTAAGTTTATCCAACAATTGGGAAGCATATGGAGGCAAACCACAATATTTCAAATGGGGTCGAGATGCAGGCCTTACTTTAAACTCCGAGGATGCCTTCTTTTGAGACACTACACTGAAAACCTACTTCAAAAACCATATCAAGGTAGATAATGATCAGCTTGTTGTATTTGGATATTGGATGACGCTGCCATTAAAGTTTTTGAAACCATTGATATTGTCTTTTGATGGTAGACCATTCTAACCACAGTTAACAAGATCACTAATGTGGCCTACAAGGACGATCCAACGATATTTGCTTGGGATCTCATGAATGAGCCTCGTTGTCTGTCTGATCCAACTGGAGATTAGTTGCAGGTTAAATACCATCATCCCTTTTTGTATTTTTATAATTCCAAAAATTGACAATTGGGTAGAGTTCTTATTTATTATTGGCCTAATAGGGATAGAACCATTATAATTTCTAGGTGAAACAACAGCTTAACAAACAGCTTATTGACTAAAACAGATACTTAAACTTTGGATTTAAATTCTGATAGTATATTTTATATAATACTTCATAACACATATATTGCTAATTGAATTGTGCCATGATAAATTAAATATCGTTTTAATTATAAATTGATATTTTAATTATAATTCCCCAAAAAATTGAAGAATTATAGACCTTCTGATCTTTAGAATACAATTTGAGTTCATGATATCTAGATTTGGTTATAAACCTTTGCTATACTCTCAGCAATTCAGGTATATGTGGATTTGGTTATAGAACTTTGCTATCCTCTGATCAATTCGCTACAAATAATCTAACAGAAGAAGTTTGAAGAGAAAGAAACTAAACTTCTAGCTACAAACAATCTCATAGAAGAAGCTTGAAGAGAAAGAAACTGGCAACAACCACTAATATTACAATGCATGAGTGGGAAGTGGCCACTATAAATAGAGTACAACAATCATTTGAAATTAAGGGTTATAAGTCTGGAGAATTTGCTTATGATCCCTGAAATTAATAATTTTGAAGAACTTAGAGATTAAATTGTGTGATATTTGTTTGTTTGGATGCATAATCGAGCCATATGGCTCAAAGGTACAAACAAAAGGAAACACAGGAAATGAGCTATTAAAATATCAAGGTACTAATGTTCATTTGTTCAAGCTTTAATGGTAAAAATTTTATATTGAAAGGTTCCATTTTGCTGGAGGAATGTAAATGCTATGCTGCCAATATTGATGCGGAATGTAAATGCTATGCTCATTACTCTGGCATTAAGCAGAATAATATATTAGAATATGTAATGGATATATAACCATTTAGCCTTGGGTTTAGGATATGTTGGTTGTTGGTCTCTGGACTTACAAGTTCAGTGATCTGCAAAGAGAGACTGCTGCAACGGCAATGGGGGAGGTAAAATGTATGCCTTCTGCATTTAGATTCATATTACTTTCATGGCTGCCTCGTTTTGGTTGAATATTTTTATTTTTCTATATTTGTATCATCTTTTGCTTTGATGCCAATTTTTACAAGAGAAGAAAGAGGAAAATGTTGCTACTGCTAAAAGGAAAGTTGATGAGAAGCAGTCTAAGGCTGAAGCTAAGCCTGAACCTATTGTTTTGAAGGTTGACATGCACTATGCAGGTTGTGCCTATGGGGTCAGGAAGGTCATCAAGAGTTTTAAAGGTATAACAAATGATATGAAGACCTTAAACCATATCACATTGTTATGAATTGAATCCCTGCCAGGATATATTCCTTATGATGCAGAGAAGCTACAGGTGGTTGATAAGGAGGTGATAACAGAGAATTGTGGGTTATTCTAAGAATTTCAAGATGCAAATTGTTGCCATTAAGAGCCTAAAATGCTACTGGAGCATGTAACCTAAGAAACAAAAATAACAACTCTGCATTAGTTTGGAAAAGAAACACACCTATTTAGTTTTCTTTGTTGTTTCTAGCTTGTATCAACAGGTAACTTATAGGGCTTTGCCACACCTGAGTTGCAGGTTCTCATGAACAGCAAACATAAAGCAAAGAAAAATATAGTAAAGGCAGGAAACATAAAGCAAAATATGAGATAAGAAATGAGAACAGTGACCCAGAATATATATAAAACCTAATAACTACCACCATAACCATTTTTTATGCAGAGGGCACCATATTCAAATGTAGGGCAAAACGATCCTGCAGAAAAAATGGCCTACGCGGCCCTCGTGCAGCTAAGAAGAAGGCTCCTCTGCAGTAACTCTGCCCTCCTCTGGAGGTCCCCCACCCTCCTATGAAATAACTCCACCTGCGCCCTCCTCTGCATCAAAAGCGGCTGTCCGCGCACAGGACGGGTTCATTAGGATGATTAGGGTAAATTGTTTGGTAGGTAATAGAAATGATTTTTTAACTAATACTATTAACTAATAGGTTAATGTTAACATTTTTTAAGGTTTTCTTAATGTTTTATAAGATTTTTTTATTAAATTAGATGGTTGATTACTGTTGAATCGTCTAACAATAGATCTGAGGGCTAAGATTAGGATAGAAAGGCATTTGGGGGAGTTCATTTCAGATGGAAACACCTTATGGCGTAAATATGTAGATTGTGTCTATAATAATTTTTAATAAATAAAAACTCAAGTTTTAATATAATAAATATTTTGAATAAGATTTTCAAAAATATTAATAATACTCTGTTATTTAAAACTTATCATTATTAAATAGAGCTGATCAAAACAAGTTGAGCTATTGATTAGATTGCAAAAGAGATTTAGGGTAAGTAGCACATTATCTAATTGAAAGTGATCTTGATATCAATTAACATTACTTTTAAATAGAGTTAGTTTCTTAAGTAGTCTTGGTAAGGTTTAGTTTCAACACCATAGCTTAGGTTGTTTTGGTTTTGATAGTGTGCATTACTCTATGTATTGTCTTTTTAAAAGAAACCCAAATTGTTTTAAGGAGATTGCATGAACAACAACAACAAAAAATTAAACCTTTACGTTATGAATTTATCTAGGATATCATAGATCTAATTACACAAAAAGATAAATGCAATTACATAAAGAGATACACCCATAAAAGTATTCAATTTCTTTCCATGGCATTGGGCTAAAAAGGTAAATTGGATGCATCCAACACTCTACACATGCCTTAGGATTCCTCAATAAATCTTAACATTTCGTTTTCTAGGAGCTCATAAAAATTGAGGAAAACAAAAATTGGACTAAAAGTGTAGATAAGGGCTTTTACTCTTTTGAAAGTTATGCTAAACTAATTCTATTTCTCCCTATCATATTGATGCATATAGCTTCTTATTATTTTTCTCTTCCACAAAGCTAGGAAATAAAGAGGATATGTTAACCATGTTTATTATATTTACCTTGTCTTCTTCCTTATAAATCCCCTCCAAATGACCTATTCCTAGCTTGACAATTTATTTAAAGGTGTAAACATTTGATCCATATTCTTTTGCCATCTCCCATATCGTATTGATGTTTTTCAATCTCCCATATAGCCACACAACTTGATGCTTTAGTCCCTAAATGAGTATTTTTCTCTAGATGTTTCCCTCTCTTTTTCTCTTGACATTTTAGGTTTTCTTCTCATTATTCATCTACACATCTTGCTAGCTCTTCCTTATAAACCACTATAATATTTTCCTCAACTATAGCTAGTTATCGATCATCTTCATTCTCTTAGTGTTTATGTCAAAGAAGAAACAATCTTTGGTCTTATAGATTGGATGCAAAATCAATTGTAATGGTTGCAAAATATAACTATATTACCAAGATATGATGCAACTACAACAAATCCAACCACCTAGCTCTCTTCCCCATTAGTTCACACAACCCAATAGATGGGATTCATTTCTCTATGCCATAGTCCCTCAAACAGTCCTCGTCCCCTCCAGGAATCCAACACAAACTATTTAGGAATCTCTTAGTTGAGGGCTCTCGAAATCTAACTGTAATTGCACCTAGAATAACTGTAATGCAACTAGGGAAAGAAATCAAATAGGAATATAAATTAAGGTCTACACTGAAATCAATGCATCTAGTGCAAGCAAACAAATAGGATTAGAAATCAACATCTACATTGAAATCAATGTATCTAGTGTTAGCAATCAAATAAGATTAGAAATCAATAACTATACTGAAATCGATGCATATACCATGTTCTAGCTGTTTTGGGGGCGGCAGGCCTGTGGGGAAACCGTTCTGGAGTGTTTGACAGCGCTATTCTTTTCATGCGCTTCTCTGAATGTGCCACTGTTCCATTATTTTTTAAAGCGTTGTCTCATTGTCTCTCCACACGCCGGATCTTCACGCTGTCGCTTCTCATCGTGATTTTGACTTCACTATTTACGCATATTCTCTACCTCTTCGAAGCCTGCAAATCGGTCATTTTCGCCTTCAAGTTCCCCGATTCGGTGCTCAAAAGATTGAGACAAGTCGTGAGATTGCACAGTATATTGATCGAATTCTGCCTGACTGTAAATATACCTCAGCATTAAATTTTTTGGGTGCATATTCATGATATGTGCCACCTATGGTTTCATTCGAACAAAACCCACTCCCCAAACATTCTGTTGTCTTACCATTGGATTGAACAGTCTAAGTTGGCGCAGCGGATATAGACTCAAATGAATTTTTTAATGGTGCTATTTTAAAATGCGCAGTATTAAATTATTGCTCAGTTCTATTTCATGTTCAGTTTGGTGCGTTTAGCTTGAATGAATTAACGCCTTTTTGAGTATTGTGAACTGTGGAATGAACGCTATTTGAATAGTTCAGCACCTTGCGGTTGAAACAGTATTTAAACTGCAGCTACGTTGGCTGATAAAGACCATGAGATGGACAACTTTGAAAGGCATTTGGATGACGTATTGATCAGTCTTGACAGTGGCATGAATTGCCAGACACAACAAAGGTTTTGAAATTGTGGACTTCACATAAACCACTATCCTCATTTACTCGACAACCGGCTTCAATAGTGACTCTGGTTTTCACTGTGAAAGACAAACGGTGGACTTACAGTAAAAGAAAAGAAGTGACGGAAACTACAGAGCACGAATGATATGATGCATTGTGAGGGCTTGGGAATTTGGTAAAACGGAGAAAGCGTTGAAGAGCAGTGGGAGATAGTGTTAAACGGTCGTGAATGTGAGAATTGGATGATGAATCTGATAGCGGCATTGAAAAGTTCAGCTTCTGATGCACTAGAAAGACATTGAAAACTTCCCTAGGGACCATTGGAAGACCAATCTTTAAGGTATTTTTTGATCCAAGCCACAATATTTTGTTTCTCGCGTCTCAGTGTTAGCCGACGTGGAATTTAGTCTCGAGGTTGTAGAAGGTCAAAGCATCTATGCGTGTTTAAAGTTGGAAGCCTCCAGGGACGACTCTATGGTTGCTTCCAGGACTCTTGCTCATAGAAGGTTCGATCACAGGGGGGACAGTGTGAGTGGTATTAGGAGTCTCTATTAGCCGGGATATCTTGATAAAGCATGGTTGCTTTTAGAGTCTCTCTGAAAATAAAGCCGAGCCGATTCTGAAAAGCTAGGAAGGGATTCGAAGTTGGAACACTTCAAGTTGGTTATTTGATCCAGAGTTTTGTTCTGTGTAGATCAGAGAAGAGAAGTGTTGTACGGTGATTAGAAATCTTCATCTTTGGAAGCTTAAAGAATTTCAGTTAGAGATGTACATATGCAAGCAAGAAAATATCTTTTTGAGGCCTAAATTGCTTGTAGCTTTGTTGGAAGTTAAATTATCAGGTGAATTGAAGAAAATTCATTTTTTGAGTGAGGAGTCTGTTTTCTGGATATCACCATTCTTTGTGTGCTGAATCTATTGCAAGCTGATTGATTTGAAGTATAAAAGAGCAATTGGTGTTCATCTTTTCCTCATTGTTTTACTAATTTTTGAGGTTAAAAATGGCTCCAATTGGTGCAATATTAGAGTTAGTGGACAATCTAATACTCTCTACTATGGATAATACAGTCAAAATAAGCAAGGATTTTCTCTCAGAAATTCAGACATGTCTACAAAATGCACAGGAAAAGATTGATTTTTTGCAGCTTGAATCACAGCTACAGCAAGAAGCGCTACATCAAAATAGACACCATTCTGAACCTGTTTTTGTTCAGAACATTGAGATAACCACCCATTAGCAGCAAGTTAATAATGTTACAGTTCATTCAAATAAAGTAGCAGTTGTAAATGCAGATGCAGAAACTCAGTCTGCACTTCCCAAGCCCATCAGCGGACCTTGGGAACAGCTTGTCCACAACAAGCATAGAACTGGTCTTGGATATGACAAGGACTTGTCCTTTCATATTCCAGACTACTCCAAGCCCATTCAGTTTCAGAGTGCTGGATTCATTCATGATAGTTCACCTGCTCCTCATGACAGTTCACCTCCAGCTATTCCAGATTCTGTTCCTCTTCCGCAACAACAACAACAACAAATTTTGAAATGCTAACACTGTGATCGAGTTGGCCATTTGAAAGATCACTATTTTGATCTTCATCCATGTAAGCATTGTCATAAAACCAGTCATTCTTCACACAGATGCTTCAGAAACAAACATCCTGCAAGAACAAAGATTCATCTTGGATGGATTGCTTCT
>APFE031714370.1:47255-60703 GCA_000404065.3 Pinus taeda
AGAAATACATTGGAGATCTATTGAACAGGTTTGGCATGACAGAGTGCAATCCTCTTACTACTCCAATGGAACAAAACTTAAAGCTCACATCTATTGAAGGAAAGGAATTTGAGGATGCAACAAAGTATACACAGCTTGTAGGAAGTCTCATCTACCTCACTACTACTAGACCAGACATTTCATTTGTTGTTGGAATCCTCTCTAGGTTTATGCAAAAGCCTTGTGAGGGACATTGGTCTGCTGCAAAAAGAGTTCTAAGTACTTGAAGGGAACTCAAGACCTTGGAATCAAGTATACACAGGTGGACGACTTCAGCTTGATTGGATACTCTGATTCAGACTTCGATGGAGACAAAGAAATTGGGGTATCTACTTCAGGATATGCTATGAGTCTTGGATCAAAAGTTGTCTCCTGGAGATCACGGAAACAATCAATTCCAGTAGATTCCACAACAGAAGCAGAATACGTGGCAACAGTTGAAGCAACAAAAGAAATTGTGTGGCTCAAGAAAATTCTTGAAGATTTGCAGCTAAAACAAGTACAATCAACTCCACTCATGATTGACAATACCTCTGCAATAAAGTTGGCAAAGAACCCAAAGTTCCATGATCGAACGAAGCACATCAATACTAAATATCATCTGATTCGACATCATGTTGAGGCCAAAACAATCCATCTTCATCATTGTTCCACAAATGCGCAAATTGCAGACATCTTCACTAAAGCGCTTGGAAGAGAAAAGCTTGAACGATTCAGAATGATGCTTGGACTCACCAACATCCCTTCAGATTAAGGGGGGGGATGTTGACACCTAATCCTTGTGATTGGGTGAATATATGTAAATAGATAAATAAGAAATATGAACAGTCATCGGGAGATGAACTGAACAGTCTCTCCCTCATGTATATAATGAAGACCTACCTGATGGAATAACACACGAATTATTTTTGCCTTATGGAGTTACTACCTAGCCTAAAACATTCAATGATTGATCTTAATAAGGGAAAATGAATAATCAAACAATAAGAAAAATGAAAGTGGCTTAAAGCTTTAGGCATATGGAATCCTCTTAAAAACTCTCACTTAATCCCCCTTCTTTTAGAATCATAATCCCCTCTGTTTTTGAATCATAGTTGAGCAAATATTAACCTCTCCTTATCATATGGAAAACAACTATATATTATTATAATTTTATACAATACATATAGATTAGTCTTTATTCATATTATTTGATTCACTAACTAATAAAATATATATAGTTATCTTGCAATAAGCCTAAATTTAAAATGTGGTGTTATAGATTTGATATCGATAAAGAAGATAAAAAAATGAAAACCCTTATCCTTAAAATCCTTAATATCATTTCTTTGAAGGACCTTACCATTCTCTTATCTAGGAATTTAAAGGATGACCAAGAAGATTATTTTACAAGGATAAGATACCCATATGAAGGTTCATGTGTAGTTATGTTGATAGGCATTTTCTCTTCGGGCTTGGGGTGGGAAAATATTGTTCACCCTGGCCAATAGAAAGCCTTCATTTTCGTCATCCTCCTCCCAATTATAAATTGCCACAGTGTCTGCATCCGTCCATCACATGTCTGCCAGATTCGCAGGCAGTGGAAAACAATGGAGAATTATTGGAAGCCTTGTTGTAGAAGAAGGTTGTTCTCAACAACAGGCGTTAACTCCCTGCCTCAAAAGGTGGTCATACTCGATGTAGTAGGAGGAATCAGGCAGCCTCTTACTCTGCTAATGAAGATTAACCCTCTTGTCTCTGATCTTGCTCCTTATGATATTGCTGGCACACCTGGAGTTGCAACTAATGTTGGTCACGTCAATACTCGAGCACAAGTTGTAGGATATATGGGCGATGATCAACTAGGGAAGGCACTAGAAGGATCATATGTTGTGATAATTCTTGTTGGTGTGCCTTGTAAACCTGGGATGGCACATGATGATATTTTCAATATTAATGTTGGCATTGTCAAATCCCTGTGTATAACCATTGCAAAATATTTCCCTAAAGCATTAGTAAACATGATCAACAATCCTGTTAATTCATCTATACCCATTGTTGTTGAGGTTTTCAAGAATGTTGGAACCTATAATGAAAAACTCTTTGGTGTCACCATGCTTGATTTTATTTGAAAAAAGACTTTCTATGTGGCCAAAGCAAGTGTCCCTGTGGAAGAAGTGAATGTCCCTATTGTAGGAGGAAATGCTGGTGTCACTATCCTTCCTCTCTTTTCACAGCGTATTCTAAAACCAAATACTAATCTCTTGGATGAGGATATAAAAGCTATGACTAAATGTACTCAAGATGGAGGAACTGAATTTATCAAAGAGAAATATGGAAAAGGTTCTACAACATTGTCTATGGCGTATGTTGGAGAAATATTTTCCGACACATGTTTAAAGGGGTTTGAATGGAGTTCTAGATATTATGGAATCTACTATGTTCAATCAAACATTATTGAATTGTCTTTCTTTGCCTCAAAAGTGAGACTAGGTAAAAGTGGCATCGAGGAGATTTTGGGGTTGGGCCCCATCTTTGCTTTTGAACAACTTGTTTTGGAAGCAATGAAACCAAAACTCATGTCTTCTATAAAGAATGGAGTGAAGTTTTCTATGGAAAACTAAGTCAACACCCTCCTTATAGTACTTCAATGTTCAGTATTTACATTGAAGGAAGCTAAGATACGACCATTTTTTCATATTGGTTTAGTAGGCACCTTATTGGAGTAGTTAGAATTTAAAAATGCTAGAGCCAATTTGTGCAGTTTTTGTTGAACATTGCACAGTATTCCATCCCAAGTCTGCTTTAAAGAAGTGGAAATTCTTGTGGTCTTAATAGATTTGGGAGGAAACCCATCGAATTCAACCTTTGACCTTTTTGAAACGAGAAATAAGAGTCACTTTTTATGTTCAACTGGGTGAGGTACGATGGCAATTCAGTGGTGTCAACACGTATTCAATTTGCCACAAATTTAAAAAGAGTCAAATAGATTGTATCAAATTGGGATCATGGTGCAACATTATTAAAAAAATGATCAGGTTTTAGTGTGTGTTAGGAGGATCTTAGTGTGCGTTAGGTTTTAAATGGAGTGGGGCTACTTGGTGATGGACTGGTCATTGATTTGATAGTGACATCCTATAAGAAGTATCCACACTTTACAGGCCTTTTGATTTGTATTTATTATGTTTGTGTGGCCTCAATCTATCATTCTCCTCTATTCTCTTCTTGTTACAAGGAACTAAATAGATCTTATTAAACACACAATGTTTTCCAGTTTGACAATGTATTTTCTACAAGGAAATGGTCAAGAGATCATTGTGGTATTTTTGCAGGGTAACCATACAAATAAATTATTCAACAGATCACAATGACCATTATGGCATATCCTCTACCACAGAGTAATTGTACAAATAAAATGAAAATATCATAGGATTACAGAGGATTAGTTGTGCTCTTGTCTAGTTTTATATCAATTTTGAATCCATGTGTATTGTTGGTTTGGATTAATTAAATTATGTTTAAATTAAATTTGACTATCGCTTTTAATTTTAAGGAGGTCTTCTCTTTGAAACTTGAATCACTGTATAAAATGTGATTGGTTCATCTTTTGTTTAATTTTTTGTCGTAACTAAAATCTATGGTTATATTTAAAATCGATTTTGGATTTTGATTCCAAGTCGATAGATGCGATAGATGAAGTAGGTCTGAAACAACTTCGAAGGAAAATAAACCAAAAATATTATTTCTTATTTGAAGTACCTTCTAGCTGCTTATGAGAACTTTGTATTGTACAACAAAGGTTGAAGTCGCGGCAAAAATTGAGAGGAAATCTGGTAGAAAGCTCTAATAATCTCAATCCCTCTAGGTGCCTTCCCTTATTTAGGTAAAGCGTAAAAGTGTTTTTGAAAATGTGTTCAGGAGCTATGAACTCAATTCTTGCATTAGTGTTCCCACTTCAATGCGGGGAGCCCTCAAGTTGACTAACACATACATTGCGTTACAATTTTGTTGAGCCCAAAGGACTTACATTTCCAGTTACATTTGAAACCAAGCCTAACTAAGTCTTGCTTTCTTAGTCTTCACATACTTCAAAGGGTTGGTTCCATCAAATTTAGCCAAAATTTGCTTAACATTTTGTTCTTTGGAATTTTTCGCAAATGCCTATGCTTTTATCTTGAGGAACAAATTGGGCCCTCCTTAACGTGTCCATAGTGTTTCCATTGCCCAATTCAAAGATTGGACATGATTCCTCAATCGATCCCTTATCCCCATTCAACTTTGTTCCTAAATCAGGTGAAGGACCCTTATCCCCATTCAACTTTGTTCCTAAATCAGGTTTTCCTTCACCTCATCAAAATGTTCTCTTGGCTTGATTCTTAAATTAGGTCATTCTTCACTTGTTTGACCTATTTCCTTGCTCTGATTCCAAGGATCAATATCAAGCTCCATTTCTTAAATTAGGTCCCTTCTCATCTAAGTTCGAAAGTGTTCAAATACATACACAAAATAATGTACGAACTATTGTCTTCCACATTTTCCATTCCCCCCATATGTGCAAATGCTAGTTTTACAGTTGGAAAACACTAAGCTTACAAAAACCCTAACTCTTATCCATGACTTCAATGATAATATAATTTATTATATTTTATATAATGATTATTCATTTCCGACCAATGTTTTGAAATGTCCGAGATTTTTATTTTAACTGAATGTAAAAAGTTCTATTTAATTTAATTTTTTAAATGTTAATCAGTTTCTATTTGAGTAATATTCAAACTTCTGTGGTCCATAATGAAATAAACAAAGTCTTTCGATAGAAATCATATATTTAGAATTTTTTGGCCTATACAAGTTTGGAACCAACAAGTGTGATTCATCATCACAACCAAATAATCAATATCATTAATCAAACATCCTATTAAATAAACTTTATTTTCCACACAATCCTTCTGTTTCCATTATCAATAATAAAAACTTTTACTCCATAAACTTTATCCTACTTTTTTTCAACAGCGTTGTATTCTCTCCTTCCGCTTATTTTCAAAATGGTAAGGGCAGAAATCTCCGGGTAGCCTGCTCTTCTGTGGAAATCGTCAATGGGCTTCTGTTTTTCCAACAGAATTGTATTCTGTGCTTCGCTCATTTTCAAAATTGAAATGGCAGAAATTTCCCGGTAACCTGCTCTTCTGTGGGATCCGTCAATGTACAGCGTTTAGAAGATTTTGCAACTGGAACGGATTAGTCGCTGTCATGTGCTGTGATTCACGGAAAGCACTCCATTGCTGCGATGAAATCAAACTGACAGTTACTACAATATTATCCATGACCATGCAATTGTCAAGATTGCAAATGCTGATAACGACATGTTTGGACAACATTGGATGTTCGGGTTACGACTCACGAATTGTCGCCCTGTCGGCGATCACAAACCCGTGGGCCGTGACTCGAAATTTGAAAGATGTGAAAACTGTACACGAATTTCTCTACGAAAAATCAATTCATTTCTTTGAAATTTTCAAAATAGTTAGTAAATTCAACTTTCAAAGTTTCTAGAGTACTTTTCGCAATTAATTTTGAATGGTTCACTCGGTTGCAATTAATGCTCCATTGATTTATCGAATTCGTTTGTACATGGTGCTGATCCGTGCTACACACGCTATCAATGATATGTGTATGAAACTTTCCTGTTTGTGTATTAAGAGGAGGTTAGTTTGCACAGTTTGAAATTAATTATTTTATTTTATTTTTTATTTGAAAGGTTTAACCGACCCAAAAATTGAATGTTTTATTATTTTTTAAATATGGTTTAAAATTGTAGTGTCCAGTTCAAATTATTGTTTTAGATATAAAGATATTATTACTTTCAAATATTTTTAGTGTAATCCAATTATGTAATTTTAAAGAATAATATTTTTAAAATAGTGTTAGTTTGGTGTATTATTATAATGGTTTAAAAGTAGGTTATATTGTAATTCGTTTATTTCAAAATTTTCCAATCATTTATAAAATTTATGAAAATTTAAAGTCACTTTTTTTTTTCAATTGGTTGTAAGAAAATAATAATAATATTTATTATGTTATTGTTGTACATTGATATCTAGGATTGGTTCTTATAGATTAGTTTGTTTCTATTGGATAAATTTTTCAATTTTATATAATTAACATTATGTTTTTTTATGTTAATTTTTGGGTAATGTCAGTGTGCCGTTGGGGCCTTCGTTGGGGCCCCCGCTCTGGGTTTTGAGGGTGGACGCCGACACAGACAAATTTTGCGTACATATTTTCATGGGTCGAGTTTTGGGGAGAGTTAATTTCGACTTGCTTTGGGCTCTGTTGTCATAAATTTGGATTTAATAGTGTTGGTGGACAATATATTGAGGGATTATCAATAAGTGCATTCGTAATCAATCGAATTAGCCTTCTGCAATTTCGAGCTCTCTTTCTTGTTCAAAGGCTCTGGGTTATTTTATTAGCGTTGTGGTTGTCACTGAAGCTGGAATTCCCATGTATGTACCTACGACCAGGAGCAGAGTTGTCAGGGGGTTTTAATATAGAGTTCAGGGGAAGCGGATTGCTAGAGTCTATTGATGAAAATCTGGTGAGTTTCTTATGATACACCTTTTAATTTGGATCTGAAAGTCACGTTTGATGAGGTTTTTCAATATCTCCTTGTGAGCAAATTCTGATTTTATTTGTGATTTTATTTCTTAGCAAAAAGTTATGGATTTTGTGGGTAAATATGAAAATAACGCCAACATTCAAGTGTTAAATTGAGGTGAAATATCTCAATGCAATGTTGCGAGATCGAGTTTCTATGCTTTGAATGTAATTCTATGGAAGTAGACCAGTAGAAACTGACCACAACTAGGTTGGAAGTTGGCCCATCTTTCCGTTTCCATGAGTTTTTTCAGCAAGGTCCCAGCCTCGACTCCCTATCATCTAATTTTCAATAGCAGAGGGGTCAGAGTTCTATTGGAATTCAAAATGCAATCTTGTAACTCTCTTTCGTGTTCAAAGGCTCTGCATTATTTTCTTGGCGTTGTGATTGTCACTGAAGTTGGAATTCCCGTGTTTGTGCATGCAACCAGGAGCAGAGTTGTCAAAGGGTGTTAATATAGAGTTCAAAGGAAGAGATTGTTAGAGTCTACCAATGAAAATCTAGTGAGTTTTCGATGATACACCTTTTAATTTGGATTTGAAAGTCACGTTTGATGAGGTTTTTTGAGATCTCCCTACAAGCAAACTATGGTTTAATTCGTGATTTTATTTCTTGAAAAAAAAATTATGGAGTTTGTGGGTAAATATGAAAATAATGCTAATGTTCCAGTGTTAAATCAAGGTGGAATAATCTCAATGCAATGTTGTAGGGTCGTCAAGTTTCGATGCTTTGAATGCAATCCTGTAGAAGTAGATGATGCAAGAGCATCTAAGCCTAGCCAGCAATGTGATGGTGTGGTCACATGTTGTGGCTAATGAAAGTCTGGAGGAAGACTTGGTTGTTTAATTTTATTAATTGTAAAGTATGTAAATAGTTAATTGTTGCCTAATTATGAACAGAATTGGAAATAAGTGGCAAGTGATTCTCCCTGCATGGAGATCAAGCCAAGTAGTTAGATTGATTAGTTAGGGAATGATTTGACTTCTGAATATATTGTGAAGTCCTTCGTTTGTGGAAGGAAACTGTTAGACGGAACATATATGTAATTTCCTTTCTTTTCTGGAAGAGAGAGTCGAGACAGAGAGAGAGGATTCATGAGGAAATTGTAAGCTTATGGGCAGATTAGGAACAAAGGCCACTAATTGAAGAATTAGGCCAAAGAGGAAGGATTCAGGAGACCATAATAGTGTGTAGGTTGTAATTGAAACAGAGGTATTTTAAATTTGTGTAATCGGTCAAAGCGAGACTCTGTAATCGTTTTATTTTGAAATAATGATATTGTTGTGTTTATGATTGGTTATCGGGCCTGCGAAAACCCTCGTTGTGCTTTAGTTTTCTTTGTATTTAGGCCGGTTGAATATCCTTTAGTTTTGGTATGTTTAACGCCTAAATGTATGATTGATAGAAGTTGGGGGCTTTCTTTTAAATAACATTGCTTGATGCAGGTCGACGAAGTCTATTTATGTAGGTTTTGGTTCCGCAAGCGAAAATCCCACTTACACTAAGAATCGTCGCAAAACACAAAACTAGATCCAAAATCTAGAATTGAAATTTTATAAAGGGTGACTTATATCCATATCGGGTTCGAATGACTGATCGGATCGATGCTTTAGAGAAGACAGAGCCTGGCTTGCAGGGTTGCAACTATGCAACATGTGATTAAATCGTAGCCGTCAGATCGCGATCAACTGTGGTCATTGGATCGCGGATGCGGTTTTGTAACAGTGTATGGTATTTCAGGTGGTGGAAGGACTATAAGTGGTATTGAAGGATAGTCCGCCAATTCCATTCACCCTTCAACACGTGGCAAGGAGGAGAGAGAGAAAACCGTTTATCGGTTGGTTAATCCCCGTATTAATTGTCCGCTCGAAATAAGATGTCGGCCATCGAATCCACTCCGTGTAGATCAACGGTGGAGAATCGGCATGTCTATTTAAACGTTCAGAGTGAATGCTGAGCGTTGATTTGGAAAAGGTAATGAACAGCGAAGATCAGCCGATCAGAGATCAGTGATCGAAGCGCACAATAGGAAGGTGATGGACCAAAGAACGGACCAGCCGATATATAAAAGTAGGCTTATAAATATTTGAGATCCGATTATTTGTGTGGAGCAGGGTTTCCCGTGTATTTCCCGCATTTTTGTGTATTTCAAATAAAAATTGTTGCCAGGGGTTTTTCAAGGCTAAAAGCGATATAAACCATTCTCGATAGTGTAATGGTTCCAATAGTTCAGGTAGTCCCAATTTTAAAGAAAAAGCACCAAAACTACACTTCCGATATATATATGTGAGCATGAAATTTAAAGGCTTGTAAGGGTGAAATAGTCCCAATAAGGTGTGAGGGTGTAGCAGCCTTATGGTTGCATCATTTTTGGTATCAGAGCAGGAAAAGGGAAGAAAATTTCCTGCGAGAAGGATGTTTTGCTTATGAAGATTATGATTACAAAGGTATGAAAGTTACAGCAGTTGAATGAATGGTAATGTTGGGCACAAGACTACAACAGTAAGATTGTAGAAGAACTTTTGGAAGTTCTTAGAGATTGTAGTAGAACCTCATTCCAGCTGAGGCTTGGAATAGATAAGGACAGAGGAGTCCTTAAGAGAAGTGAGTCGAGCAACCATAGAGAGAGCAAGTTTGCTCAGTGCAAGTTCTAAGGAAAGAGGACTTGGAGACCAGGCAGAGGAGGAGCTTGGTGAGAAGATCAACTTAGAAGGAAGTTGATTGGTTGCAGGTATAGGAGCTCACACAGAAGAGAAGATGGCTATGTAAAGTCATATGGAAGGTTCAGAAGAAGGCTGCAAGATGGAGGAGAAGAGTGCTCAAACAATCCATAGGGAATGGATGAGTCAAGCAGAGCTTGACAAGGAAATGTCTTAAATAAGAAAAAGACTCGATGTGTTAGTAATGCTGGTAGAGGAGAGC
Source organism: Pinus taeda (assembly GCA_000404065.3). Classification (NCBI taxonomy): domain Eukaryota; kingdom Viridiplantae; phylum Streptophyta; class Pinopsida; order Pinales; family Pinaceae; genus Pinus; species Pinus taeda. Next base: position 56,854 of record APFE031714370.1, read on the forward strand.
CAAAGACAAGGTTGGGTCTTGAAGAGGAAGCCAGTGAAGTGGCCTAAGTTGCAGAGAAGGCTGCAACAAGAATAGGTAAAGTGGCTGACGAAAAACCTCAGAGAAGCAGAGGCAGAAATGGAAGTTTCCATTTGTAGACCAGAACAAGGTGAAATGTTGGGTGAAGAGGATAATGGGAGATCAATTGAAGATCTCATGGACTATTGGCATAGTTCAGAACAATCAAAAGATATGATGACAAGGGAAGCATATGAGGTAATGAAGCCTTACGATTTTAATTCTCATAGTTTGTGTATGTTTGCAGGATATGCAGAGAATGATGGGCAATCTGGTGAAACGGTCACAAACAGGAATGAAGCTCTTAAGGTGAAGTAAGATGGAGAATTCCTTTTAGAGGAAGAAGGTGCCGATTTATTACAGCAGAGAAAGTTCATAGATGAAATTATGTTTGGTGTAAGACGGTTAGATGAAGCTGATATGGACCAGAAGTCTAATGAAAATGCCATAGTGATATTCCAATAAGGTAAACAAATGAATTTGTTTAATGAAATTGATGAAAGAAGTTTGCAATATGTTAGTGCAGAAAACAAGATAACTCAGGAGGATTGCCAAGAAAGGAATGAAGCTGAGAATGGAAGTTGTGATGAACTGCTGGAGAGATTTCACATGGAAATAGAATTCTTGGAAAGATTGCTCAAGGAACCTGAAGGAGAAATGAAGCTTTCAAAACCTGATAAAGAAAAGGAAATGGTTATTATGCATGATAAGGATGAACTATCTCTAACATTTATAGAGTTAAGTGAATGTTTCGACTTTTCAGTTAATGATGTGACTGCAGGTATGGAAGACAACATTATTAAATATGATTCTGAAATCAGAGAAATTGAGCAGAGATTATTTGAAGGTGAGATGAAAGATTAGGAACAATAAGGAAGTTATGTCCTCAGAGACATGAAGGAGACAGAAGAATTAATCCAGAAAGATAAATATGGAAGGAACCAGCAATTTAAAAGAGATGATCAACAACATGAGAGTGAATTTGAGGAAGTCATTAAATTGCAGGATTATAGCAACTGGCAATAGAATGAAGAACAAGAGATTAGTCTGGTAGTACAAAGGAAGACAGATGAAGACTGAAGAAACAGATGGAGAATGAAGAAAAGAGTCAAGTGGAAGCTATTGCAACAGAGGTGGAATGGAAAACTAATGAACGAGTTTAGGGAACTTGAACAAATTCATATTGATTTGTTAGAGAATGAAAGACTCAAAGGAATGGAGTCACAGCTAGAAGGATCTGCTGAAATCCAGAAGATCTATGATGGAAGATTGGTGCTTGAAGCATCAAAAGATGATGAAAGGTATTGTATTTTGAAAATTGAAAGTTGGTGTGTTTGCAAGTCATAAAAAATTGAGGGAAAACAAGCGGTTATTGGTAACTGTCATATCAACAAGTGAGAAGATGACTACCCATAGTCATATGAAGAATAAGGAGAAAAGTTCCAGCCAAGTAAAGGAAGAAGTCCAGTCAGACGACATCCAAAGGATAAGTCAAAAAGAGGATGGAAAAGGAATTATTGAGATCAAAGGAATGTTTGGAAAGGAAGAGATCCATTCATATGAACATAGAACAAATAGTTTTCTCAGGAAAACTGATGAAGCTATTACAAACCAAATGAAGAATCTTATGAAGACCTTGGTGTCTCATAGTTTTGAAACTAACATTTTGTGTATAAATGCAGGATACACTGAGGTAAGGCAACTGTTTAGTGTTGTCATAAGTGAAAGGAAAAGCAAAGATATGATTTTTTAGAAGTTAGAAGAAGGGAATTCACATAATCTTGGGATGCAGAGGAAAGAGCAGCTATTAAACATAGTTGTAGTGAATTATGCAGATATTAGACAACTATTGAATATTGAAGCCAAAGGAGAACAACTACTAAAGGTTGATATAGAGGACTTTGTAGATGTTAAACAATTATTGAAGATTATTGACCTTGAAGAAAGCTAGAGTAAAGAAGGATTAAAGATAGATGTTGTAGACAAGGAAGTTAGTGAAGATCGTGCAGAGCTCTTGGGATAAATTCCAAATGAGATGACAGATTTGTGGCATGAGTCAAGTCTTTTGAAGAAGAGGCAAGAAAACCAAAGAATAAGTGATCAGACTGTACAACCAGAACTCAATGAGAATGAAGAAGTTGTCATGGAAGACAAATATGGAAAAGAAGTTGTCAAAACTGTTGGCATAATGAGGAAAAAGGGTAAAGCATTTGTGTTTAATGAAATTATTGATTCTGGTGAAGATTTATATGCAGAAACAAGGCAATCTGAAGCCAATTTGAAACAAGAAGTTGATTCTGAAAATCAGATCAAAGTAAGGAAGGATGAGACTAGAATGTCTCAGAAAGATGGAATGATGTTGAAATTACAATATGGAACTGTTGAACTAGAGATGCATTCAAGAGATAATAGTAACAAGATTACTATTGTACCACAAAGAGTTATTGATGAAGAAGATGTTGAAGATGACATTTCAGAAGTAGACAAATATAATGCCATAATCATTAAGGGTGTAGAAATTAAGTTACTAGCAATTGCACCAGATGTTGCAAAGGAAACGCCGTAAGGCATAAATTGGGGATGAATCGTGACATATAAAAATCCATTATGCATGTGCATACTTTGTCATTACTTCATCCTCTAATGACCCAAATCATTGCATATTTTGGGAGCTCTGGAGGTGATATCAACCTCTTTCCCATTTGCAAACTACTCTTTCCCATTTGCAAACTACTACACTACTGGATATGCCTCCCTACGTTAGTGGTTGGCTGATTGATAAGCCATAACATTCAAATGTTGAAGACAAAAACTTGCAAACATAAGCACAAGAATATTTATTTCCGAAACATTCTTATGTTTCTAAGCAAATTCCTTTTATAAGATTTTACATAAGATGAGATCTGATTAGTTGATTAGTTGTTTTGGCAAAGTCAACACTAACTAAGAAATAATATAAATCGAAAATGCATAGTGCTCAAGAATAACCATGCCTTCATTACCTACAACTAACTATTAAGACTAACTATAAATGATTTTGAGATGTGGCACATTAGTTCTTCATGCATAGTGCTCAAGATTAACCACGCCTTCATTATCCTACAACTGACTATTAAGACTAGCTATAAATGATTTCGATATGTGGCACATTAGTTCTTCACCTTTTTAGAAAAGTAGATGGGCTTGAGTTTATGATGTCACTTCTCCTTAAAACACAATTTATCTAGATAAAATTAGACTCAGTCACCTACACTTTTTAAGAAAATTAGATGGGCTTGAGTTTATGATGTCACTTCTCCTTAAAGCACAATTTATCTAGATAAAATTAGACTCAGTCACCTATGTAAAATTGTACACATAGTTGATGTCTATGGCGAGGGAGTGTGAAGAACATCAGTTGATGTCTATGGTGAGGGAGTGTGAAGAGCAGCAAATATTTGGGACTGGATGCGATCCAATTTATAAACAAAGGAGGATGCCTTGTGTTGCTTCTTGCATTGGTGATAGTCTTGCGTTGGAGAATGGATGCAATCCAATTTCTAAACAAAGGAGGATGACCTGTGTTGCTTGTTACATTGGTGATGGTATTGGGTTGATGATGGGAGGTGATGGGAGATGACAAGTTGGTGATGGTGGATTATTATAAATACAATCTTATTCTTTTAATACAAAGTCTTTTAAAAGAAAATATATAATGAAAATAACTATATTTAAAACAAAATTTATTTTTCAATTTTGTAATTCCATGCACATACCAACCATCACTTTTGTCTCCTAAGCACTATTAAAAAAA
>APFE031714371.1:0-17446 GCA_000404065.3 Pinus taeda
TAATAACAATAAGCGGTTACACTAGTAGTATAGGGGCCTAACATGCCACATGAACCTTTGGCTTTTGGACTTTCTCCTTACCCTTTGTGCTATGTCCCTTACTCAACTACTTTCCAGGTTTGCCTTTAGGTTTCCTGTTGGGTTGTTCACTCATTTCCTCATCTGCCTTTACCTCTTCCACTGTCTAAGTTACGTTTTCATCATGTGTTCCATGAGCTTCTTATTTTTCTTCACAAATTTGATTGATGAAGAGTTTGCCTGAGGTGATATACCAAGACTAGACAGAAAATCAAACCAAACCTTCTTTTTTTCCACTACAAACTTAACAAGAATTTTGATACGGGAAAAATGAAACAAAGTTTACATGTGATTATCCTTTTGGACTTGAACCTTCCTTGCTAGTCTTTCCAAAATGTCAAGCAAGAAGAAAGTTAAATTCATGGGTTTCTTATATGTGAAATGCAACAAGAGTCTTACGTGGTATTGGTAAACTCGGCTAAATCTACCTTCACATGTGAAGTATTTTTGTATAATCTTCAGAAACTCACTCTAATGGTCTTGAAAATATATAGTTGGGAAGCTTGTAGCAATTTGTTGCTAAACTTAGGTTTGAAAAACTCCTTAAAGGCTGAGATATCCATATCATCCCCTTCAAACCACTTCTCACTAGCCGTAGGAAGCCCTGTAGCATCAGCAATAAGTTTTTCTATGACCACTATCTCCAAATATCCCAATTTGACCTGCCTTCTGGACCTTTTGAAAAAATGGAATGCACTCAATGTTCTCAAAAGCAATGCTAATGGTTGGGGAAAAATTAACTAGTGCCAAAGTTTGAGGCTCTATACAACATCCCCTCCCTTTTTGCTTGTGGTGGAAGCAATTTGACCTAAAAACACCTGGAAAGTTTCCATATGTAGAAGATTACGTGTACACAAATAGAGGTGGGAGATTTCACTTTGCGTGATAGCAACCAAAATTCAACAAACAGGGGTATTACGCAGTGCTGACATGAACATTTTAGAAATTTGGAGGGTGAGTGGCAAGCTTTATGACCTTTACTAACAATCACCCTCACTACTCAACATTCAAAATCAAATAACATTTTTACATGACCTTGACTCTGAGATTGAAAGCGACTATGTGCGTAGCAGACAGGGTGTGTGCAACAACTTAGTAACACAACTCACCAAGACTTGAGTTAGGAAACAAAACATAGTTTGAGAATTGGGTGACACGAACCTACCTCCAGAAAACAAGACTAAATCGTGACCATGCTAGGGTGACCATAGGGAAGCTCTATGTTCAACTGCATAGCTCCTTTGTGTAGCGTGCTACTTTGTAATTGCTAATGATGATGTGTTCCAATATTAGACTCAGTTAAACCGTGAACCATCCTCAAATTTGAACCATGAACACTTAATCGAGCTTGGAAAACAATTTCACACGGAATGATGGAGATGGAATGGCGACATACCATTTTAATTCGAAATTTGGCATTATGGTTGAGTGATGTAAGTTATGCGTATAACAATATGATGACTTACGTAATGATTTCGAATCATAGGTATGATATGACTATTGGGTAGTGGAGGTGAGTGTGAGGCATGCGGGTGTGATTTGAAATGATGACCATTAGGGGATAGAGGGGATGGAGACTTAAGGTAAATGGGTAGTATTCATACATGATGCACCATGATGATTTTTTTTTAAAGCGGACTAAGATTAGAGTGTAATAGGGAATACAACAAATTGAATGGAATGAGGGATGAGGGAATAGGTGGGATTAAAAGGTAGAATAGGGAGATAGAGAAAATGAGGAATATTAGAAAAGGAAAAAAAGTGTAGTATCCCAAAAACCATGATGCTTTGAACAACAAACCCACCCTTGACTATAGTGGATTTTCAAATGAAACCTTTAACAAACCTTCACTTTAACAATATACCCCATGACCCAAAAATTTGTGACGATGCCTCCCAAAGCCTCAACAACACTTCACATTATCAACCAAAAACATTGTCAACCAGATTCATCGTGATTTTCAAACAATGATTAGTCAAAGTCATGACAGTAAAAATGTTTGTAAGTTCGACTTATTCCATGACAACAAAATTATGGAATTGAAGAGATTTGACAACTGAAAACTAACTAAATCTAACATATCCAATGCTTAAATTATTTACCTTCATTCAGCTATGTTAATACCTCATATCACCAATGCTTAAATTATTTACCTTCATTCAGCTATGTTAATACCTCATATCACCAATGCTTAAATGGTATCATTCACCTCAGATTCAACTACATTACACACTTTCTTGAATTTGGCTCTAAGTTTATAATTCAATACACGGTGTTTATGACCTTCAGTGTCAAAAACAACACACCACGAAGAATTGCAGTCGGTCTAGACTTTATGCGTCTTGACATCCTCACCACCGTCGATGCTCTTATTGGGCACTGATCATTGCTGCCCAACAGTGAGCTTCTCGTCGTCGCTTCTGACACAGGACTTTTGTCTCTTCTCAAGTCGGGATGCATTCCGTCGAACAACAGTAGCTTGCTGGGTAGCGCCACATATGCGGGGAAATCAAAGGGATTCATAGCGGGACAACGAAGAGCAATGCCCTTAAATGACAGTTGTGAAGTGTTGTTGCCAGAGCCATGTATAAAAGCTTCGTTCACCTCACAACTTGGCTCTAATATCAGTCGTTGAGATCAGAGAATCAAAGAAGCACATCAGAAAATAAAATCATCACAGACACAGCAAGATCAGAGAATCAGAGAAGCACATCAGAAAATAAAATCATCACAGACACAGCAAGAGATAACAGGAATAGGAAGAATTCATTAACGAGAGAAAAAATTATAATGGAGAATAAAATCACAAATTTCTATTACACATAGGCCTGGGCCTTGACTTGGATTCTAAGGCTCAAGAAAATACAAATTTATAAATGAAGAAGGAAGATCTAAAGTTCTGCATGCTAAATTCATGAACCAGTGAGGTTAAATGTCAAATGACGATGGGCAGCTTTCAGTGCTAGTCAGTTCACCGTCGCCATGATTTTCAGAGAATAACTTGTGGATGGCGAGGTTAGCGCTGAAGTCTTTCAATTCGGTTTCTGTTTAACAGTTACACCACTTGAATAAATGCAATACAAATAAAAGAATTTCCAAATGAAACAAAAAGTTACATTAGATATTGTTTTATTTAAACAACAAATTATCAGCAATTGGCTGCCTGCGCAATCAATCTGTACTATATTTTGAAGTTGTAAAATCCAAATTTTAAAGAATTGTACCTCTTGATCTGCGTATCAGCGCAGTAGGCTGGTGCCAATTTGAAGTATAGAGGGATTTCCACCTTCGATAGAGTTGAAAAGAAAACCACTTAAAAATAAGGATTCCAAAAACGCATGCTACTTTGGTCAGGCAGGCGATTTTACTTGGGATAAGGCGTTATGTTTCAATTTCATGCTCTTACGTTTCTAAATTTTAGGAAGTGTTTTGGGTTGGAATTTAGTGAAAAGAATTAAGTTGAAATTTTGATTTGTATTATTTAAACTAGTTTTTTTTTAACTGTATATATGGATTCAATATCCTGGAAAACTATTGCACAGGATTACCTATCAAATTAATGATTTCAATAAATTCCTACTAAATTTTAAAAAAATTAGACAGAAAAACCTACTAAAACTTCCAAAAATCACACTAAAACCAACTCTATATTTAACGTTGCCTTATGTCAGACATGACATGTGGACGGACATGATGGAAAGTTGAATTATAAGCCAGTCTTACTAACGAGCGTGATCGGATACGTGCCTGCTTTAATGGACTCCCTAGAACAACACGTATCGAAAACCAAGCTTCAAAAATCATTTTATTAAATTGTATATCTGATAAGCATTAAGAAAAAAAATATAATTTCTAAGAGACATTTACAACCTTCACATTGGTTACAAAACGTGATGTAATATATTTAAAATAAAATCAAAATTTAAAAATAATGATTATATATAAATTTGTGTTAGTTGTTTGGTGGATTTTCTAATAGTACTTTACAGTTTATATGTATAGTACATTATTATGTCAGGGGAGAATAATAATTCCAAACTTGATTCTTTAATTACGATCAGAATCTAAGATGAATTTAAACTGGGTTATTTTATTTCTATATATAATTTTTACGAGTGTATATATCTCAAAAAAAAATATAAATATTATTGTTCAATTTTATTTCCTATCACGCTCTTGTTATTTGTATTGTTGAGTGGGGTGAAACAAATTAATATATATATTATATATATATATATATATATAATATAGTACCTAATTGTTAGATCAAAAGACCAACAAATAATGTATACGTTAATAGAATATTACACATTTGTTTCATTTTGAACCTAGCACACCAATTTTAGTAATAAGAAATTTTTTGTTTCAATCGATTGTATAATATATAAAGTTGATATTGAAAAATTTTGATTAACATGAACATTCAAATATTTTAATTGTGGTCCATATTATTAACATATATATATATATATATATATCTTAAAAGTCTTTACATTATCATAATATCTTAAAAAATAAAGAGTTGTTACATATTTTCCATGCTGTGTTAATATGTTGCAGTTGAATCTTGGACGAAAATTCCAGCCCCACGTTGACCCTATAAACTACTGCCACCTCTGCCACTCCTGCATCACATTGTGAACATGAGGCGTTCAAGCCTTTAACAATTACCCAAATGGACCCGACCAAGAACCCGACAAGAATAGTCATATGAAAAAATGCTAACAACCAAATAAACAGTGTCGTCACCAAGAAATAAACTCGAGAATAGACCAATAGAGGAACCACTGCTCCTAGGCTCCCAAGGTAAATTCACTCCTCCCCCCTTGTATCCCATAGAAAACTAAGAATTCAATTAGAGACAGAAACATAAATAAGCACAAAGACAAGGAATTCCACACTTAAGCCTAACTAAATTGAACGAGGGAAATGTTGCATAAAACAACTTGGACAACAAGAAATGAGATATAACACACTCAAACCAGTACTCACCTCTATCTTCTCAAGCCAAAACAATCTAGATCAAAGGCCAAATTTCCAAATTTCTCCCCAAACTCTAGCATGATAGGATTAGCTAACACAATCACTGACACGAGACGTACAAAAACAAAAAGAGAATCATACATGCAAATCAGAGGTAGGAGGGATAAAACATGAGCTGCTAATCCTACGTTGATAGTAGAAAGCCTTTGCAGACTACCACTGGCAAGCTTCGAAACCAACTACCAATTCACCTCACACAAACAAATTTTCCCCTCCGATGTCTGCTTCTCCAACTCCAAACGATACATAAGCCACTTAGTACGAGAGTCAAATACACAAAAAAACAACACTCTCACAGCACAGGAGCCTAACTATAACAGCAACAAAAGGGAGGTCATCTCCTCGACCTTGAATTTGTCATAAGCACCCACCCAGACCACAGGGAATAAGGTTAGCTTATTCCATCCTCAGCTACTATAAAAATCCATCTCTGAGGTTGCATGCAATTGGATGTTAGGGGAAAGACACACCTCATGCTCTTTAATTATTGCAGAATCTAATTCCAACCACTTGTTAGGTGTCAAAAGTGTCCATCCAAGTGTCCTAGTTCAGTTTCAGTTAGTCCATTTTAGTTTAGTCTCACTGTGGTCATTTAATTTTGATGTCTCTAATGTAATATCATTTAACTGATTCATAATATTGAGAAGAGAAACTCTCTTCTCCACAGTCTTCATTCCTTGAAGACAACATGCATGATGAACACACCAATGAAATTTCCGGGGATCAGAGTTTTGAAGCGATAAAATTTTATTCTCATCTTATGTTGCAGCAGATTGATGATCAAAAGCACACTACAAAAGATAATATGTGGCAACAACCCACATACAAGCTTATTTTTTAAGAAGTCTGAGACATACTTAGACACATTGGAACAATAGAATACCTGCACCAGCAAATGAAGAAACTAATATTTGAAGGATACAATAAGAAGAAAAAACTAAAATAATTTAGAGGCTAAAAGATCTAGAAGAAGAGAAGAAGAAAAATAAATGTAGTTGAAGTCAATTTTTAAATTGTAAGCCTAGCTAAGACATAGACCAACATGTATTTTAATTGAATTTTTATGTGGTTGTAATTAAGAGGGAGTGTTGGGGAATCTAATTCCAACCACCTGCTAGGTGTCAAAACCATCCATCCAAGTGTCCTAGTTCAGTTTCAATTAGTCCAATTTAGTTCAATCTCATTGTAGTCATTTAATGTTGATGTCTCTGATGTCATCTTATTTAACTAATTTGTAATATTGAGAAGAGAAACTCTCTGCTCCACAATCTTAATTCCTTATTATTAATGCACATTACTTAGTAGGGTGGCAGGCTTGACCCGAAAACCCCCTTTCGATCTGTGTGCTCAACCCATCAGGGAGTCCGTGTCATTATCCAAGATGGATCATAATGAGTTAGCCCAATTTACTTGTTCCAATAATGACCACCTTTCATTTATATAGAGAACTTAGGACTAGCATCCTAGGATAGCCATGAAGTCTGCAGATTTGTTCCCTGATCTTCTTGAATGAAGGAGTATAACATGATCTAGTTGAAGGATCAACTCATGATGCAATCTATGAAGGATCAACTCACGATGCAATCTATTAATAACTCCAATCGCCAAATTTTGACCAATTTGGAGGGAGATGTTCCATAAATGGGTTTGTCAATAGTTGTTATTACCATCTTTGAATCCTCATCAATTTGTAACTTTTAGTAACCTTGTGTAATAGCTATTTGGAGTCATTATTAATATATTTTAAAATATATGTTTTTGTTATATATTTATATTAAATATATATTTGATATTTCTTTATGTATATATAGTTGATATTGGAATATTTATTCAATGTATATATTAGAATATTTTTATTTACAAGTTAAAATATTTTTTAAAAGTAATACATCAATTTCATATTAAAATTACACATTTTTCTTATTAACAAGTAAATTATTTGCAATGTTTTATATATATATTAAGTCGAAATAAAACAACATTAAATATTTATTTATGATTAATATATATAATATTTCTTGAAATATTTTTATATTAATAATGAATTTATTAATATTATCTTTTATTTAGTAAATCAATTTCAAACTATATAAAAAAATAATTATTAATCTCCAACATATTAATTTGTACAATGCATTTTTAATATAAAGATTTTATAAACATGATTCCAAAAATGTGAAGAAGCAGTGCGTTGGGCCGGAGTTTTGGTCTTATTTTGCTCTAAGAAACTTACTAATCCATCTATTTATCATCCATTTTCACTTCATTCATCCCATTTTGATGTATATTTGATATCCATTCAGGTATTTAATTTTAATTTGTCAATTTCTAAAGTTTTTATGAAAGTTTGATTTTAAGTGCAAATTTGGCAGATTCAGAAATTCTCGTAATAGATCTATGGTTGATGTGGTTGCAGGACACTTGGGCACGAATTGAATGCATGGATGGAAAGCTTGGGAACTAGGACTAAGCCAGCTATGCTTAGTTCGAACAGAACAAGCTTTACTAGGCCCATTTAGTGCTAGTCAATCATGACTAGTCATTCAGAAATCCCATAGAAATAGGGCAATTTTGAGATTCTATGGGATTGGTCATATTTCTTGGGATGGGAGTAGTGAATTCGACTTGGATAGGTGGATTAGAGTAGATGGGTTTGTTAGAGTGAATATAGATTAGTTTGTTTCATGAGACTTCTTATTTAAGAGCCTTAACTTTGATGGCTTATGTATTGACTTATTATACTTTTATGCTGTGACACTTTTGGATTGAGGAGTTAATTTGAAGACTTGTGCTATTATTATGCTATGGATGTGTGATTGATTTGAGCTTCTGATATCACTTCTCAAGTGTGCAAGGCAAGGGTGGAGGGCCCCCCACTCCAAGCTAAGTACACTTCCTTGTTAACTAGTTTTATTTCTTGTAATCTGTTTATTGTAGAACTGGTTTTTCAAAGCTTTACTTCAGATTGCTTTATGGTTCATGCATGGTGATTGATTGCATTAGTTTTTAGCTTATTCATCACTTTATTAAGTTGGAGAAAAACAAATGTTCAAGTTGAGCATCTCTTCTACTAAAATGATGAATTAAAACTAGTTTCCTTTGTTTGCATGCAAATAGTTTCTTATTGTGATTTTGGTATTGAGATGAATGAATTATGATGAAATACCTTATGTGTCTCTTAAGTTAAGAGCTTATTTCATTAAAAATTTATCCATCTTAAGTTCTTGGTTTTAATCTCTGATTTATTAAGTGGTAGTTGAGGAAAAGGTGGACTTCTTGAGTCAAGAACCATTTCAATATTTTTCCTCTGCTTTAAACTAATTGAATTAGAGTTGTAGGATGTATTGCTTTAAGCTTTTGAATAACTTATCTTTCAAGGTTTGATTACATCTGATCTTCACATATAGTGAACTTGCCTCAAAGCATAAACAACTAATATTGATAAGAAATAATTGTGTTAATTTAGGTAAACAAATTAGCTCAACATTTTGGCGCCGTTGCCGGGGAGGCAAATATCGGCATAGTCAATAGAAAGATAAATTCCAAATCAACCAAAAACATTATTTACATCATTTTCTTTTTAATTATGTTTCTTTATGCCTAGATATAGAGATCCTCAAGGTAGATTTATTAAAAACCCCCCACAAATAGAGATAGGACCATCAAACACCCCAGTTACTGGTAATCCAATAATTGAGGAATTGGCAGAAAAACAAAGAACTGGACAGAGATTAACTTTGATTGAGAGGCAAACTTTGTTAGCTTGGGAAGCAAAACAAAAACTACCATCAACTTTAGGAAAACAAAAGGAAATTATTAAAGGAAAACCACTTGTCTTTCCATCTATAAATCAACCTGTCTTTGAACAACCTGAATCTTCACCTAAAATTGAAACAACTAAATCAATGGCAGAAGAAGGACATGGATCTATTATCTTCACTCTTGAACAACGAATTGAGTATGAAAGACAACAAAGGGAACGGAGAAGAAAAAGAGAGGAGGAGGAAAAACAAGAAAATGATAGGAAGATAGAAAATGATCGGAAAAGACAAGAAGATGGTAATGATCAAGAGGCTACCTTTGGCTTTCCAATAGTAGACACAAGTGCAGTATTAGGAAAAGAAGTGAAAATGAAAAATATTCCACCTTCTGTATTGCCAAATTTTTATGGAATGTCCACGGAAGATCCTGATGATTTTATGTTTGAATTTGATATTCTATGTAGAACATATGGATAAACTGATGACATTCATAAACTTCGTCTTTTTCCTACAACATTAAAAGCAGCAGATTTAAAATGGTTCATGGGTTTAGGAGAGCAAACAATAAAATTTTTGGGATGAAATGAGATCAGTCTTCCTTAAAAAATATCAAGCTTATTGTAGATCTAGAGATTCCAAGGAAGACGTTTTCAGAATGACACAACAAGAAGATGAAAGTTTAGAGGAATATTTGGAAAGATTTGCATATAATCTACAAACATCTAAACAACACTCTTTAAATCAGGACACCATTCGAACCATCTTTCTCAAGGGTGTAAGGGATGAATACCTTGACATTTTGAATGTAATGGGTAAAGGGGAAATTTCAAACCTGCCATTCGAAGAAATTGTTGAGTTATGTCAAAAATATTCTAGAGGAAGATCAAAAACTGGAAAAAGAGAAGTAAGTTCAAAAGCAGCAAAGTCAGCTGCAGGAGGGATAACAAGAGCTGAAATAGGGAGCTTATTGGAAAAATTCAAAATGGACCTCTTAAGTACATTAGGAACACAAGTGGATGTTCTAAAGGCAAACAAGAAGAAAGAAGAACAAGAACAAGCTCTAGCAATCTTTTGTTCCAAATGTAGAAAGAAACATCCATTGAGAGAATGTCCTTTGGATAGTATTCAGGTATGTGGTCTTTGTACAGAAAATCATTCCACAGAAAACTGTCTAAGATTGAAAGAATTACAAATGAACTCAATGGAAGAAGTGCCAGGAATAGAAGGTTTTTATTATGTAGCACCACGAAGACCATGGCAACCTAGGATGCCTCAACAAAATCCGCAACAATTCCCTCAACAAAATTACCTCTATCCACCTCAAAATATTTGGACCCCTCCAATGCCATGGCAAGCTTGGCCTCCACAACAACCTGCACAAGGTTGGAGAGGATATGGTTATGGAAACCAGCCACCTCAACAGTATCAACAGCACTACCAGCAACAATACCAACAGCCATTTCCATATCCACAATATCCACAATCCATGCCATTTCCGCAACAAACTTATGCATATCCGCCATCCATGCCATTTCAACAGCAGAATCCACCACCATTGTTGACTCAACCACAACAGTTATAGCTACCCTCAAACCAACCCAGACCAACTCAATTACCAGCCCAACCAGTGGCAAATCCGAATAACAAAATGGACAAGTCTGCATATACTGTAGATGAAGCAGCATATTTTCCGACATATTCTATTCTTCCTCTAAAGGATGTCCATTTAAGGTCTGGAAAGGTGCTTAAAAAGGATTCTCCACCAATCATAGAGGAACCAACTGAACAAGGAGAATCACCTGAAGCATCACAAACTGAAATACAAATTTAGAAAGGAAAAACAATTACAACTCAAACACCACCTTATCCTGAAAGGTTAGTGGAACAACAAAAAGAAATAACCCTTCCTGAATTTGATATTTTAGATGAGTTAAAAAATGCTTATGTAAAAATTCCTTTGTTGAAGGCAATTAAAGAAATACCAATATATGCTAAAACAATAAAGGAATTATGCATTAAGAAATCAGGGAAAAAGAAGAAGGATCCTACTACAATCCAAGTCATTGGTAAACTAGCAAGCCTCATGTCTACACAAACTGTTGTAGAGAAATATATTGATCCTGTATCCCTATGGTTGCTATATCAATAAATAATTTCTCAGTACCAAACGCATTAATAGACTTGGGAGCAGCTATAAATGTAATGACAATGGAGACAATGAAAACTTTGCATTTAAACAACATTAGATCAACTTCTACAATTTTAAAACTAGCAGACAAATCTAAAGTTGTTCCGGAAGTAATATTAGAAGATATCATAGTCTCTTTGGATTCATGGGAGTATCCTGTTGACTTCCTTATCTTGCAACCAAAAACAAATTTGGGAGGACATCCTCTAATCTTAGGTAGACCATGGTTAGCTACCGCTGATGCCTTCATAGGGTACAGATCAGGAAGCATGATTATTTCACATGGAGATGAAAGGAAAAACATTGCTCTTTATTCACCTGCACAATCAACTTCTTTAGAATCATTGCTTGAAACTCAAGAAAAATAGCAAACTAAATCAGTTTTAAGTATAAATCAATTCTTTGATTTTAGAGAAGAAGAAGAGAATGAAGACTTAATGGATCTTTTCATTTCAGAACCAAGTATTTCAGAGCAGCTTAGAGAAGTGCAATATGAAGCTGCAAGTGACCTTTTGAATCAATGTTTTCAGAAAACTTGTACTGTTCAAACTTTGCGGAATTCTTTTATAGACATCTTTCCTGTAAACACAATCTCCAATCCAACAATAAAAACAATTGAGGTATATCCTAGAAAACATTTAAACATTGGAAACCAGTTGCAATCAACACAAGAACAAGAGCTAATTGCATTATTACAAAAATACTCAAAAGCTTTTGCCTGGGATTATACTGATATGCAAGGAATCCATCCCAGCACATGTATCCACCACATCTATACAGATGATCAAATCAAACCTATAAGGCAACCTCAAAGAAAAATGAATCCCATGATGAAAGAAATAGTGAAGGAGGAACTGCAAACACTGTTAAATGTTGGATTCATCTATCCTATTTCAGATAGTCAATGGGTTTCTCCATTGGTAATCGTACCAAAGGAAAATGGAAAATGGAGGGTATGTGTAGACTATCGGGAATTAAACAAAGCCACATTAAAAGATCATTTTCCTCTACCATTCATTGACCAGGTGTTAGACTCATTAGTTGGAAAGAAATTTTTTCTCTTTCTTGGATGGGTTTAGCAGATACAACCAGATTAGAATAGCAACAGAAGACCAAGACAAGATGACATTTACTTGCCCATGGGGAACCTATGCATATAATGTTTTGTCATTTGGTTTATGCAATGCACCTGCAACTTTCCAAAGAGTAGTGCTTGCAATATTTGCTAATCTAGTCCATGAATGTGTAGAGGTTTATATGGATGACTTCACAGTTTATGGAAACACGTATAATGATTGCCTCAACAATCTTGAGAAAGTCTTGAAAAGATGTATAGAAACAAATTTGTCATTGAGCAACGAAAAATTCTATATGATGTTGATAGAAGGTATAGTTCTGGGACCTAGCAAAAATCCAAGTCCTAGTTAACCTGATGCCACCTACACCACAAAAGGAGGTAAGAAGTTTTTTGGGCTATGTAGGCTACTATAGAGGATTCATTGAAAACTTTAGTAAAATATCCCAACCTCTGTTCAAACTATTAGCAAAGGATGTTGAATTTCAATGGACAAATAGTTGTCAAAATGCATTTCAAATCTTAAAAGAAAAATTGTCAGTGGCACCCATTCTCCATGGGCCAAACTGGTCTTTGCCATTTCATATTTCAACTGATGCATCAGATACTGCGATAGGTGCCTCTCTTGGGCAGAAAGAGAACTTGTTCAATTATGCAATATACTTTATAAGCAAGAATCTAACACCTGCAGAATTGAACTACACAGTCACAGAAAAAGAAATGTTAGCCGTTATACATGCAGTAAACAAATTCAGGCACTATATAACAGGATATCAAGTTTTCATTCATACCGATCATTCAGCAATCAAATACTTGATGAATAAACCCATCACCAATGGAAGAATAACAAGATGGTTACTATTATTGCAAGAATTTAATATCACAATACAAGACCGGCCAGGCAAGGAAAATCAAGTGGCTGACTTTCTATCCCGCATACAATCACCCAACGACCCAAATCCGGTTGTAGACAACTTTCCAGACGAACATCTGTTTGCCATAACAGTAAAAACACCATGGTTTGCAGACATTGCAAATTATTTATCTTCTGGAAAATTTCCAACTCAATTCACTAAAAAGCAAAGAAGAAAAATTGTTAGAGAAAGTTATAGGTATAGTTGGGTAAATGATGATTTATTTTATACTGGTTTAGATCTAATGATTAGAAAATGTGTGCGAGAAGATGAAATATTAGAAATTCTAAGAGCATGTCATGATGAACCATGTGGTGGTCATTTTGCAGACAAACGAACAACATATAAGGTGCTGCAATTGGGCTATTACTGGCCATCCATCTTCAAAGACTCTAAGGCATATATCAAGCAATGTGACAGTTGCCAACGAATAGGGAGACCAATCATATCATATGAGATGCCGCTCAAGCCACAGGTCCTCATAGAACCATTTGAGCAATTGGCACTTGACTTTGTTGGACCTATTAATCCACCATCAAATGGAAAGCGGTACATCCTAGTATGCACGGACTATGTAACCAAATGGGCGGAGGCCAAAGCAGTGAGCAGAGCAACAGAAGATACAGTGGTCACATTTCTCTTTGAAGAAATCTTTCTAAGATACGGAGTACCTAGTCAAATTGTAACAGATCAAGGGACACAATTTACATCAAAGCTGGTACGGGATCTAACAGAGAAATACAAGATCAAACACAGGAAGTCTACACCATATCACCCTCAAGCAAATGGTCAAGTTGAATCAACAAATAAAGTCCTAGAAAATATCATGACTAAAACAGTACAGCTGAACAGACGAGATTGGTTTGAGAAGTTAATAGACGCACTATGGGCCTACAGAATCACATGGAAGAATACAATTGGTTTTAGTCCATACCAGTTGGTCTATGGCAAAGAGGCCTTATTGCCCATAGAGTTTCAGATACAAACATACAGACTAGCAGCTGAACTAGGACTGGACCTGACTGAAGCACAACAGCAGTGGATCATGGAATTGAATCAACTGGATGAGCATCGTCAGCAAGCTATAGAACATACCACATTGGTGCAACAACAAAGAATGAAGTGGCACGACAGATATATCAAAACTAAGACATTTCACAAGGGAGACTAGACCTTACTTTTTGACTCCAAATTCAAAGACTTCAAAGCAAAGTTTATGACACACTGGATAGGCCCATATGAAATTAAAGAAATCTTTGATAATGGAGCAGTCAAGATCAAGACAATTGACCAAGACTCCACCTCATTTGTAGTGAATGGACATAGGCTCAAAGTTTATAATAGTCATATCAGTAAGGAATCATTTATGAAACAACTGGTCGAGGATACAGAACTAGAAATTATGGCACACCAGGCTCAGCCATCTTCCAGTTTTGTAGATGAATAAAAAAAAAAAAAAAAAAATACAATAAAATCAATAATAATAAAAAGTACAAAAATATATATTAAAACATATAAAAATAAATAACTTGTTTGCTAGTGAAAACCGGGAAACTGGCACCAAGCAAACACGAATTCATAGGGGAAAACCAGGGCAACTTGGAATCTATGAATTCTATATTCTTGTTCTACTGTTCTCACATAATTTCAATGCAGGAAACTCTCCACAAACAACAGACTTGAGGACAAGTCAATCTTCAGCAAGGGGGAGCATTGCATCAGAACTTGAGCTAGAAAGCTAAAGTATAGATGGAACTTGTATTGTCAACATAGGGACTTGAAACAAGAAATCATTACAGAGGGACCTGAAAAGACCTGTCAATGGCAAAACAACATGTACATATTCCATAAGCATTGCAGAGGGACCTGAGTCAAGAAATCATTACAAAGGGACTTGAACAACAAGTCAAGAACCAGAGCATGAAGAACAAGGAGCAGCAACAAAGTTTACTTTTTAATCCATATACAACATTTGATCAATTGATTTCATCCCATCTGTACAGACATCATCCAGAAGAGTATATGTATAGTCATTTTGTGCTTGAAAATTCAATTTTTTTTTAGAAATTTTTAGTTTTTGATTAAGTTGAAATCAGTACCTAAGGATATTCATTATCATTTCATATCCTATATTCTTTATAACCCCTATACATCATACTCCATTTAATCCATACACATCCATACATATTCCCTATAACCCTAAGTATTTTTCTTTAGAAGCATAAAAGACCAAACTAGGACAACTTTTCAACCTGCGCATACAACTCAAGCGTTAGTAATGGTGATGATTTTAAATATGACCCAAGATGGTCATTTTAAAATCATAAAGATGTGCATATAAATAAACAAAACTCATGCGCTATATGAAAATAAAAGCAAATATATGCCATATATATGCCATAGTCCAAATGGTTTGCATGCGCTATAGTCATACATATATCATAGCCCAAAGCGCATGTATATGAAATAAATCAAAGCAAATATATATGGTATAAACTAAAGGCATGAACGGAAGGGCGCATATAATACAAGGTATGATGTATAAAGGGAAGGCCGCGCGCAAACCACATGGCACGACTGCATATATAAGAGAGGAGTATTGCATATGTGGCAGTGGGGTTAAATGATAACTGCCATACGAATGCATTGTTAAACATCATTGCATATGAGAACGCATGAGGAACACGGGTATGAATAAACGATGGTGGCAATCATATTGTATTCAGCCAAAGGTTAAGCATTGAATGAAACAACATCACCAAAATGACAAATACCGGCCAGCACACAGGTACGGGGTAAACACCATGGCATGGCGACTGTTTGTCATTGGACTATGCACTGTACATGAGTTGTGCGCATGACTTTCAAATCAAAACTATGATGCGGCCATCCTCATGACACAGTCGGGCGACTGGTCAAACAGGACACCCATACCAACCATGCACTGTAACACCAATAAACAAGAAGCGCACAGTACACCCATGAAACGGTCATGAACCGACCGACGGTTCTTGCACTGTTTAACCTCATTCTTCATGGCCAAATAGCTCAGAACGATGGTGTTTGGAGCTACAAACTAGTGAAAAAGAAAGTGAAGTGGGTTTAGGCGGATTTAAGAAGGAAAATTATCCCGGCTTTAACGACAAGTGATCACCGATTTTCGGGATTCATTCAGGTAATGGAATAGTTTGTTTAAGCTTGGAAACTGTGGAGTATAGTTGTGAACTGTCTGTTATTAATGGTTAAATTATTTAGCCCTTGCCACCAGTCAGTTGAACAATTGAACAGGGATTTGGAGTGTCGGTTAACATTCCTCAACGCTCGTTGACAACCAGGTAACGCTGAAACCACGTATTAAGCCTAGCAAAAACTCAGTTGACAGCAGTTAATGGATATGGTGATAAGATTTGATGCATGAATCATGGCATAAAACATTAGTTAATCGCGCAGAATTTAAATGTAAACTTATTGCATGGATAACACGTTAGGGTATGGAATCGCATGTGAAGTTTTAACAGCGTGCAGTGTTGTAAATCACAGCGAAATCTATAAACAGAGGAGGCACCGAAATGTGATTTTTGTGGCGTGTTTGTGTTGAATGGCACTATTTGTTGCATGGAAATGTGGGTTGAATGCATGCTGTTGGTTGAAATGCGCACCATTGACTGACTGTGCATTGTTTGATTGCACATTTTGTTTTATTGTGCGCTGTCCTCATTCATATCACTGATATATCATATGCATGGAAACGTCTCCGTTATAAACCTTTTTGTTCTGCGTGTTTTTGGTTTGACCAAAACAAGGGATTGAAGTTTATGTGGGCCGAATGAGCCATGTCATGTTCAAACGAAGAGCTGTGCGATTTAGTTGCTGTATAATGTGTTTAAGACTGAGTTTTGATTGCCAAAGGGAGTAGGGCCGAGCCATTTAAAACTCATTTTAAATGCGCTATTTTTTTATGATGAGGCCGAGAGCCATGTGCATGCGTTGTAGTCAAAACACTACTTATTTTTAATGGTTGTACATACACAGTGAAAATATGGCTTGATTTTGGTGACAGTATACACAGTGTAGGGCGATGAGCATACATGGAACAGTATGAAAAAAATTGTTTTCATATGTATTTTGTTTACAAGAACAGAGATTAGCATATTGACAGGGATATACAGATGTTTGATTGCTTGAATAGGGATCTAAAACAGTGCTGCTACAGAGAGAGGGTAAACAGAGGTTGAAGAAAATTAAAGTTAAATTGTTGTGAAGAAGCAGGTAAGCCTCTCTGCTTTCAGAATTTCATTTTGAAAACAATAGTCATAAAAATTTTATTATCGAGATGAAATTAGTAACAGCAGAAGCATACATTCACTGGTTTTCAGAAACAATGTC